>JBCEWB010688727.1:0-17271 GCA_039654565.1 Peronia peronii | reverse complement strand
TATATATGAGAAAGAGAGAGAGAGAGAGAGAGAGAGAGAGAGAGAGAAAAGGGGATGGGTGAGAAATGTTCAGACAAATAAACATTATTCTCGCACGTAGACAGCAACAATAAAATTTAAAAAAAAAAAATTGAAATATGGACAGTCAAAGGGAAACTGCAGGATTGCCATTCTCTACATGGAGCTGGCATTTCCTTTTTACCAGACGAGTGTTACCCAAACCAAGTTAGGGAGGAACAGAAACTAGTAGATCGCCACCTTTAACTGAAGTTGTTGCTATCAGTTTATGCTTGGCACGGTCTCAATATGGATTCTGAAATAAATCTTTTTTTTTTTTTTTAACCTAATCATCAACATTAAAGTTTAGGCAGGATACACAGGTGTTTGTGCAATAATATCTTGCAGTAAACAGTAATAAGAACCAACACACATCATGACATGAATTTGAGAACAGGATTATAATTTGTTCAATATCCTTCATGCCAATTTTTCAGGTATGCACGTGAGAAATTGTTTCGAAGCAATCCTTCCATCTACCAAGCCTATTTCTCTCATCTAGTCATACTTGAACAACATAGGCAGGCTTAGATAATACCCGCCCCGCCCCGTTTTTCCCTTATTGATCCAGAGGAGCAATAAGCTTATATCGATATTGAACATTAAGTAACAACAAGAAAAACTACTACAACTATTATTCCTGTCACTACTTTTACTACCACAACCATTTCTATTGATACTAATATTTTTTAGACTACCACTAATAATATAATAAGTCAGGCAGATCTGAACAATCACCCTATCTCTCCAAAGAGCAAAGACCGCATATTCGTTTTTTAAGCGTTTATAAACATTACATTCACAGAATGCCGATGTCGAGCGTGCTTTGTTCATGCAATGTATACATAATTATTTACAATTCTTCTATCAGTTGACAACAATAGCTGGATGTTGTAATGGGGTAAACGTGTTTCAGTTTACGTAACTTGTGTGTGTGCGTGTGCGTGCGCTAGTGGCAGTAACAAAGACGCAATCGTATGTCATTATGAAAAAATAAATATTGTCCAGATCCCGTGGACATAATCTGAAGGTATCCTAATGTAGTGATTCATGCCTAACTGACAATATTTATATACATAATTAAATTAAATACGTGTATCATTACAAGACAAATTGCTACATGTTCCAAAGCGGCTATGTTATAATCTACATGGGGTCTATTGTAGTTTATGATTTTTTCTTGTGATGTTATAAATAATATACTTCAATTTCCATAATCTCTCCCCCTCCCTCCCCTCCTTTCACCCACACCCATACATACACAAGTAAGCTTACAAACAAAAAAGCAGTAGTTCAGCATTGTTGTGTTGGGAAATTAAAGATATAAAGTAACTGAGAACATAAAACAGAACAACAACAACGACAACAACAACAAAAAACATGTTCCTAAAAATCTTACCCCATATTTTATTTTTCTTTGCTAAAAGTTTGGACTTCTTGTTCCGACCCCTCCCCCTCCCCTACCCCTTGAGATTATGAATCCCTCTTCTGCCTGTTCTGTCCACGCGGAAAAAAAGACAATGTAAATCGGAGTCGAGGAATTTGAAAACAGACATTTTCTTTCGCCAGCATCATCGCCGACATCATTGTTGTTAGACCAGTAGACAACGAGCTTGGACAAGGGTTTGTTTGTTTATCTCAAGCCTTTCAGTCTTTGTAAAGTAGGATTATCTCGGCTTTAAGAAGCTGCCTCTTTTTTGGGTGAGAAATCTTGTGGGTAGAAATTTGGAATTTGGAAATTTGGCTCGGACTGCGGCACTCCGCCTACTCTTCATCGATTCTGAACTGCCAAGGGTTCTTTAACGTGCGTAATGTACACCTGGGACCTCCGAAATATATTCGCCCTTATCCGAGAAGGCTAGACGTCGGGCTTCCTTACCAGGGGAAAGCAGGGGACAATTGATTCCCTGAAAAATGTTGGTTTTCGATCTTCGTGTCCTTCCATCCCCCAGTGGAAGACCTGCGAGTTGAACACACAACCTCATAGACGTGAGTTGTTTTCACTATGAAGCAGACGCCAAACCACATACCCACGGTGACCCCCGCGGACAAGGGTGTCACAATGCCAGCGTTTGCTCACCATTACCTGTATCCAGAGCTGCGGCAAACGACCAGTTGTTCTGGTGTGAAAAGCAACTGGTAATCGACTGAGCATACCTGTCACTCACCATATCAGTGAATGCCCAGGCAGGACCACTCTCTGTTTGCTGACCCGTTTTTTTCTGAATTCGTACATAGATGTTATTGTAAAAAATATTATTTCTGTCAGCAGAGGCAAAAATAATGACCATGGAAGTAATTAATATGATGATGCAGCTATAACCGGTTCGAAATAAATAGCCAAAACGGATTCAAGTGTATTAACATAACAACAACAACAACAACAACGTATCGCTCTTCAACTGACTTAAAACTGCACACTTATTCTTTGTAATTTTTGTTACTCATGTGACACTTTCTTTCCTCCATCATCACAAGTACAATATAATAATCGGTCTATATCTCCACTCCTGCAATGCAGCTAAATAATGCAATAAATATATACTACACTACTATAAAAATTTGTTGGCAGTAAATATCTCTAGCTCGTGTGTTTCTCTCACCCACGCATCAATTTTCCCAACACCTCTCCCAATAGGTCGTGAAGCTCCCCAATAAGTCGTGAAGCTCATTATGAGAAGTTATAAACGTGTAGGGTCTAGTCAGCAGGCTAACTTAATATGGTAGAATCTAATAAGTGCAAGTGCTCGCCCACAACCTTCAAATCGTGTTCTTGGGGCAGAATTTACTGCGACAGCCCTCACACACGTGCACGGGGGTGTAAAGAAAAAAAAATGCAATTCTTGTAATATTCGTTGCACTGGCGTCGTGATTTTAAGATTTCAAGTGAAAACTAGATGTGTGAGCGTGGGTGCGATCTGAGAGGCACTTGTCATCATACTAATGTCACTTTTCGTTAGATATTTTCCCACTTGTATCAAGGAGCAGACACTGACATCTGCAAAATTATGACACTCACTGGCACGAGGTTGATTGGCATAAGTAGTGTGCATTCCTTCAAACTGATGAGCACGCTAGATGCACTTTAACAGTTCTGTGACACATGCTTCGAGTCCTTAGACTGCCGCCCGACATACAATCGTAGCTCACAAGTCTGATGACGACCCACTCAAAAACGGTGTTACTAACCCATAAAAGGGGGAAACCCAATGGAAACAAATCAAGATAGCGAATCATTAATATGCTAAACTGGGTTAGGAATACAGTACTCCAGTACGGGGTTTTATGGACATTTTTCGTGTTTTCACCTCCCAAGTTTCAGCAAGTTTTCTGTCGATGTGATGAAGTAGCTGCTGCTTGACATCTACCGTGAGAGACCAACTAATCATATCAGCACTGGGTTTTTCCGGGCGGGAAAATAAAGACACAATGAACTTCTTGTCTTAAAGTGGTCGAGGTGGATAACATTTTAATGATGTCACATCCTAATACATAAACGTCATCGCCCCATCGTCGCTTTTTTCTCATCATCGACATGGTCAAGCACATAGAAAAACAGGAAAATCTTACCTATTTTCGATGTCAATGTTGTTTTTAGACATGAGCACTAAATTGAAGACTAAGAGGGCTAAGCTCAGCTGACAGATTTTCATGGGACAAAAATAATCTCTATGGACTTTTTTTTCACTCCACTAAACAACAACAACAACAACAAAAACACAAACAACAACAACAACAAATACAAAAACAATAACAAAAACAACATCAAGAACAACAATAATAATGATAATAATAACACGTAATAATAATAATGATAATAACAATAATAATAATAATAGTAATGGTTATAAAATGAATACATATAAAAAATTGAAGGAATAAATAAGAATCTATTCAGTTAAAATGTTTGGAGATTTTTCACAATGAATGCTCTATTACATTACAGAAGGGCATACGAGCCTTCAATTCCTTTATTTATATTTGCTTATCAATACACGCTTCACTCTCGTCAATAACAGGGGAAGGATAAAGCGATTAAAACGCTCTAGAGGATTACATAGGACCAGTCAGCACTGGAGGGAGAAACATCATAAACCTCAGGTTGCCGACAATATTGATGGATTGTCAGTCACCTGGACAGAACCATCACAAAATATAGAATAGAAATAATAATAATAATAATAATGGAGTGCATTTATATAGCGCCCAATCCCAATAAATGGCTCTAGGCGCTTTACAGAAAAGTAAAATAAATCCAATAAAATGTAGACAAGGCACTTTATAAATACAGTGCATACTCAGAAACACATCAATTTGCACAAACGTAAACACATATGAACACACACACACACACACACACACACACACACACACACACACACACACACACACACACACACACACAAACTATGATTTCAGGTGAATTTTAAACAAATATGTTTTGAGGTTAGTCTTAAATTTTTTTACAGAATTCAGGGCCCTCAAAGAGTTTGGAAGAGAATTCCACACGATTGGAGCATAGTTGGCGAATGCTCTTTCTCCAACTTTTTTCTTTGGAGTAGGTGGCATACTTAGTAGCATTTTAGCACATGATCTTAGTGACCGAGATGGTATGTACTGGTGGATACATGGTAGTGAGGATGCAACTTTTATCACTGAGGCATGCTCAAGGATGCACCATTTTGGTGATATTTATGGAAATTCATAATAGTATTGTCTTTTCAATCTTTTCAGAATCAGTAAATTCTGATTTTTCTTCTTAAGAAATGGAAATTTGTCCTAATGGGAAATCATTTCTAAAAGCCAGGCTAAAAGAATTTTTTTTTTTTTTTTTTAATTTTTGGAATATGACAACATGAACGCTGAAATCTTTTACCTGGACTTGAGATCTACAATTCAAACTGCCACACAATACTTCATAAAAGTCATCTAAAACATAACAAAAAACTGACTATAAGAGCCTAAAACAAACAATCCCTGCACAAGTTAATTGCTGAAAACTTTTCATGAAAAAAAATAGCTGGATAGTGTGTTTTCTGTTTGTTTATTTGTTTGTTTGGTTTTTTTTTAATGATAGGTTAGCTTGTTTTCAAGTCTCACAAACATAAAATCTTAGGTGGACTAAGCTAGAGGAGTGTAGCATGTTGTAAATAATTGTTGGACTTGATATTACTTAATTTCTGCTGTTTGAGACTTTCAGGAAAGAGAGAAAAAAAACAACAATGAGAAACAAACAAATTGTGGACCCACAAGGTCAATGCAGACTTGCCAATGCTTCTGGGATTTATATATCATCATTGTTCACCTCAACTGGATAGATAGAACCAGATATTAGGAGAGCATACATTAACAAATCCCTGACTTCTGTTACAAAAAGGACTTCTGACACAAAGATAAATAAATAAATAAATAAATAAATATATATATATATATATATATATATATATATAAATAAGTAAATTTTGTTTTTTTTTTAATCTATCATATGCAAATATTTGCTGACCGCAAGTTAGGCCTTCATCACTTCCATCTGAGCAGTCTGGAATGCCATTACACACATCTTTCCTGGGCACACATTCCTGGTTGGCACACATAAACTCTGACTTTGCACAGGCTGTGGATTGACACAACATATAGGTAATGAAAATGTTGTGGGAAAAAAAATGTATTGTTACTTATTACATGCACATACAATCAAAAAATATTCTAGCAAAAAAGCATGATGTAGGAATAAGTAAATATCAGGTCTCTTGGATAGCTAGTTACACGTAAATATAAGTAAAAGTGGCATGTTACACATAGAATTAAAAAGTGAGTATTACTGAGTAATTGCCTGTGCAAAAATACATATAAGTACTATTGATATACAAGGGTATGTGTTAGTGAGTAAATACAAATATGAGTGTTAGAATCATTAAATAAATTACCTTGTATGCAAGAACTACTGACAAACAAACATGAAAAGAATTATGTTGAAAGTATTATATAGCTAATATTTGTTGACAGTAAATGGGACATGTTTCATGCCAGTTTAAGTGAATGTTATTGTGTAAATGTGGGCATAAAATGTGTATGACTGGTTTATAAGTGAAAGTAAAGGTTGCATGAGTAAAGACAAATATAAAAATAACATAAATGATTATAAAGTCAAGTATTCCAGAGTTAATGCATGTATTACTTAGGTGCTAGCTTGTCTCAAGTATAAAAAGACATTATATACGTGTATGAAAGGAAGAATATTTGTGCTAATATAAGATGATACTAAGTATAGACATATAAATATACAAGTCAATGCTTAACGTAAAAATAACTATAACTTTATGCACTTCATCCTGTTACTACTACTGAAGACTGTTTAATATTTTAACAGAAATAATTAAATGTGCACATAGATGTAGTACACCAAATAGTCTGTTAGCAGAAATATAAAATGATGAATACATACAAAAATGTATGTTTGTAAGTATATTATAATGTAATATTTTAATTATGATATCTATTTCAAAGTACAAGATTATGAAGATCATAGAAATTACTGAATGTATACAAATATGGATCATTGGGTACATGGTACAAATACCCAAAGGTATACGCAGTACCTATATATATATCTAGATATCTAGTGCAATGGCATATCTTATCACTGAGGAATAAGTGATTTGTAGCCTGTGATGAACAATAATAATATTGATGTATTGAGAAATTAATGTCCTAAATGAAGACGGCAAGGTAGTTATTTTTTCTTTTCTCATATGTTAACGGAATATAGATACATGTAGACATGTATGAATAAGTACAAGTTGTGAATGCACTGAACTGGTTGTCACTTACAGATACAGACATATGAACAAATGAGAGTTATTGCACAGAGGCATAAGTAAGTTTTAATGGACTGATATTACCTACAGATTATTTTTTATACAATGCTAATACTGGCATCTTTCTTCTTTACATGATAAACGTCTTCAGAAGGAATCATAAATCGCTGGATTCAAACAGAAAAACTGGTTGTTGGATGTGAGGAAGATCATCTAATATCGATGCTTTTATAATGCAGAAATTGAAAGAACATTCATTTCTGAATAAGAAAATATTCCTCTCATGGGTAGATTATAAGTATATCAGGATGTTGTGATGTAAATATAGCAATTTACATGCAAAACTGTTCATTTTTTAACATTTTTCTCCTGACTTTATCTGGTGCTGAGTTATTACCCTCTGTCCCTTCAATGTGAATATCTGTCTTCTGTTTACTTAGTTCAAAACTTTTTCACACACTAGTAGAGCATCCACAGCCTTCGTGAGAGATTTTTTAAATATAGATCAAGGTCAAACCATCATGCCCTGCGACTTAAATGTATGGCATGTTCACCTCGATGGTGGTTTTTTGGATGATTAAGTTGAATATTACTCAGAGAAAATGTGTTTCGTGTTTTGAATGCATCATTCTGTCGAAGTATAATTAGGATCAAGCATTCTCGTGAGTTTACTATTCAATTTTTAGCGCCTTTTTAGGATTACGTCAAACATAGTCTGCTTTATGCAAGTAGAAACACAGATCTTTATGCACAGTATTGTGTGCCAAATTTCATATGGATACATTCAGTAGTTTTTGAGTCCATGAGCCTGTTATGGGTTTTGTTGCAGATTTATAGTATAGAATGAATGTATGAATAAAGATTCTACACAATAATAATAACTCAATGTCGTGAAAAACGTCATACGATTCACTTTGACTTTGACCAAAAATGCAATAGGGCAATGCATTTCATACTGCTGCTTTTCTGCATTCATAGCCAAAAATTAGATGAACCTGTTTAGCTGTCTGACGTTGGATGTTTTTTTTGTTCTTTTGGAAGCCCAGCAAGGAATGTTGATAACAAAGAAGCAAAAATAGGGATTGAATCTCATGAACTTCTGATGCCAGGAAATAAAACTTATTATTGCTATAATCAGGTTGATTAGGATGTTAATAAACTAATTTGCTTGTCCTGTGGTTTTTTTTTTTTTTCGTTTGCAATTTGTGAATGCGTTTATGTAGGTTTTTATTTTCATAACAGACAAATAGATTGAGTGCCAATGGGTAGAGTTATTATTCCACAAAACAGAAAGGGGAAAGAATGACAAAATAATAATCAAAACAATCATGCTTTCTAGGTGCACAGAGGAGACTCATTAATGATAAAAAAAAAATAATACATCAATGTCATTATAAAACTTTGCCTTTAATACTAGATAATCCTTTGATTTCCCTGGCTCTGTACCAAACTGAATCACTAAATCTACACAAGAAGTCAACTTTCATTACTGATTACTCATTTTCCTCACTGGCTGCATTGCAAACTTAATAGACAAAAATGCCATTAGACAGAAATGCCAATATGAGACTGGATTCAATCACTGCAGTATTTTTATTGCTTTGGTTAACAAGATTGAGGAAGAAACTGTTTAGGAGATCTGCAGATACATACGTATAGCAATATCTGAACCCAATTATTACAGAGTCATCATTTAAAACTGGATGTCAAGGAACAGAAATGTTCATAATTTAAGGCAGATTGTGTCAACTGGTACCTGCTTAATACATTAAAAGAAATAAATAACAATCTGGAGAATCGATAAGTTACAAATTGAGTACACTGATGGAATTGGACACATTTTCAAACCTTTTTGGTTCTTCCAACGGCACACACAAACCAGGTGTCATGATGAATTTTCAGGATTCTGACTCATCATTACTGTTGTCATAAATGGGCTTAGAACCCACAACTGGAACAAATATTGATACTAGCGATACTAATAAAAAATTCTGTCCATCAAATCCAACTGCATGTATATGGCTACTGCTCTAAACTGATTAAATATTTTATTTTGCCATGATGTTTTTCTGACAAAAACAAAACCCTATGTATCTGACCATCACTTAACCAATCTGTCCATCCATCTACCATTTCATCTCGATACCTAGTGCAATGACGTGTCCTATCACCATTCTACCGTCGATCTATCCATCTGTCTATCCATCTACTGATCCATTCTACCATTTGTCCGTCCATCTGTCCATCCATCCATCCCAGAACTTACACACTCTGTACTGTGTATACAAAATGCACTTTGTTGAAAGAAACATGGATACCTCAATGGTCAGGTCACTCTTCAGTTACTTACTTGAGTCTGGAATCATGGAGCTTGGCAATGTTGACATCGTTGTGGTTGTTGTAGTTGTTGGTGTTGTTGTTGTTGACACTATAGTTGTTGTTGATGTCGTTGATGATGATGATGATGATGAGGATGATGAAGATGAGGATGATGATGATGATGATGATGTTGACAGTGTTGTGGTTGGTGATGATGTAATGAATGGGCCAGTCTGATTGTCAGACTTTGCTTCTTCATGAGAGTCTTTGTCTGAAAAAAAAAAAGAAAAGGTAACAAAAATATGTGATAGATTTAACTATGATTACTGCTGTTGTTAAAAAATAAGAAAACAAAGAAAGAAAGGAAGAAGAAAAGAAAAAAAGAAAGAAGAGAGAAAGAAAAAAAGAAACAAGAAAAGAAAGAGAGAAAGAAAGAAAGAACAAAAGAAAGAAAGAAAGAAATTTGATTACTGCCACTGCTACCACGATTATACACACACTTTGAAAATGTCTAATCGTACCCATATTCCAAAAAACAGTTGTTTTTGCAGTTACATGTATTTATTTACAAAGTAAAAATAACACATCTAAAAAAGCTCTAGCGAAGCATCACTTTGGTTGCAACATGTAAGGATGTTTTTATAAATAAAAAATTCCGATATTTAGATGACAAAAAGTGTCTGTAGGCAACAAGTTTGTCATAAATTTTTTTTTCATTCATTAGGGAATGTTTCAAAAAGAAGAGTTCTCATTTATTGATGAGTTCTATCTTCTCCACTCCAACAGAGTATTCCAAGTAGATAAAGATTTGATACAAGACATAACAATAATTAATACTGCATTGACAAGGCTCATCATAAAATATTTGGGCTAACTGAATTATTTCACAGTAGTAGACTCTCCTGGCTTTCACAGATACAAGCTCTAGTATATGGCGAATGACAGAATGAAACAATGGAAAGGAATGTCATAGGTAAGAGTGAGAGTGAGAGAGAGATACAGAGGCAGACATATAGGCGGGCATACAGACAGGCAAGCATACACACAGACAGATAGACAGGTCAGCAGGCAGAAAGACAGACAGACACATACACAGACAGGCAGACTAACAGAGAGACAGACAGATAAAAAGAAAGAGACAGAAGAGACAAAGGTAAAAACAAGGGATGACTGAGAGATGGAGAGAGCAAGAATAGCATGATCCCTTGCCAATTTTTGGGAAATCCCTGCCTCAAGACACTGTTAATCACATTTCTTAATACATATGCACCAGACTTTATACACTAATCAATTTCTACCTAGTGTTACTGCATGTATCATCTCTAACCTCGCCTTCTTCACCCCTCTACATAAATCTATATACATAATAATATACATGCAATATAATGCACAGTGTCTAATGCCATAATTTTTCATCCTCCTATCATCCTCCTTCGTTTCAACGTATGCCAATTTTACAAATAAGACTATTAACCGTTTTTCACTACTTTCAGTGCAAGGTTTCTATAGGTTCTGTAAAGCTTGCCTGTGTCAAAATCAATGCCATGTCCCATAACCGACTTGTGGTAGCCAACATACACACTGTCTGTTGATGTTAAGACCTTGTATGTAGAAGATTGAATTGATTTCTCAAAATCCAGTGGTTATATTTCTGACAGTTTAAGGGTAAAAGACCTAAGCCAATATATCGGCCAATTTCACATTTATTCTTAATTAAAAACTACAATGGAATAGACTCCGCTGTTCTATTCCCATTCCCCAACATTAAAGTTCCTAGAATTTTCTGACTGTTGGAGGGAAATAATTCAGTCGACCCCAGAAGAAATAAAATTTTATTATATAGTTTTTTGCCTAAATTCATCAAATACATATTTTTATTGTTTGTTTCTAGATCGACAGAATTGTCTCCTTTCAACTATTAAATAACTCTGTACCTCACAATGTAGTTTTATAAGAGGAGTTTAAGAGTAGGCTAAATCAACCTGGCAATCCATCAATGCTTTGGAAGTGCAAAGTGGCCTAATTTCCACACCTGCTATTATTTTTGAGTCTGCGATGACAAGAGGGAGAACATTAAGACGAACAAAAATGATCCAGGTCAGAGTGACCTGTGAACAGCTTCCCTACAAGTCTAGCACTGGAGGTATAAGATAGGAACAAATTTCTCTTTTTGGAGGCTCGAATAGTCCCTGGTTTCTTGGGTTAGAAGTCTAGTTTCCTTGATCATTCAAATGGCCCAGTGAAAAAAAAAGGGTAAGCCTCGAATTATAGAATTATTTTATGCAAATTAAATCCCCTTGGTTGTCTGAAGTCATATCAAGCATTTCCTAGAGATGCTGCTGTCCGGCAGAAATTTCCAGCACTCCACAGTCATCATTGACATCATAACTACCCTATATTCTTTCCAGGATAAAGACCACAAACCAAAAATCTCTCTATTCAACTCAATCTTGACACATCTATACCATTTGAAGAACAGAGGGAAAACAATTATGTGAACTTTACACATGGAATTTTATTTCTGAAGATTTCTGTGCTTTTTGTTTATTGAAGTTACTGATTCAGACCATCACTCTGGACAAAAGTGGCTGTTCCTTTTGAGCTCTCGAATGAGGTGGGATGGTTAGGGCACATGATTAAACTCGCGGACTGTAACCTTTAAATATTAAAAACTGGACATCTATTGTGCTTTTGTTTATGTGTAAGATGGAACCAATGACCATTTCCAACTGTTTTAAGTCAAACATCTATGCTGATCCTGTGAATAGAAATTTTACGCAGAGGGTCTGACATCTCTCAATATTCCGGTAATCATTATGAGAACTAACGATTGAAAAATGTATTTCAAAAAAGCAAGAGATTATCTGATCCCGTTTAACTCTCAACTAACAAATAGCCATGATATATATAATTATAATACATAAAATGTACGGATCTAAAGATTCTCTGCATATAATTAGCCATTCCCACAAAAATAAAAATTAAACAAAAAAGAAACAGTAAACTAATAAATAAATAAATGAATAATAGCAAATAAATAAATAAATTCATTAATTAAATAGAAGAAAGAAAAGAATGAAACAAAACCTTACCAGATACAAGAAGAGGCACCACAACAGCCACAATCAGCAGTAACAGAGCTATAGCTAAAACAAGGACGGCTGTCTGGCAGGAGATGTAGGGCCTGATGATTTTGATGGTGGAGTTGATGGCGCTGTCTCTGGTCCCCGGAACAGGGGCGGTGGGAGAGATGGGGGAGGCATGGCTGGGATCGCCTTGGCTTCCTGGGGAGGCCGGCTCGTCCACATCCAGCCGTGTGAAGTGGACATGGTCCCGGTCTGGGGGCATAGTGGGTGCTGGGCTGGCTGCCATACTGGTCCATACCTGGGGAATACAAGGAAACTAACAAACTAATAACAACAAATTCATAAATAGATAGAACAGTGAACAAATAAACTATTTAATAAACAACTGAACAAATAAATAAATAAATATAGAAATAAATAAAACAATATGAAAAAAAAAAGAAAAATAACGAAAGACAAAAGAAAGAAAGAGAAAAAGAGAGAGAGAAAAAGGAAAAAAAACACAAAAGAGGGAAAGATAGAAAGAGAATAAGAAATAAAGAAAAGAAAGAATGAAAGACAGACTGACAGAGAAAAAGAGAGAAAAGAGAATGAAAGAAAGAAAAGAAAGAAGGAAAGAAAGAATGAATGAATGAAAGGGCGAAAGAGAGAAAGAGACAAAGAAAGAAAGAATGAAAGAAAGAAAGAAGAGACTTGGGAACCAATGGGTAGTTATAGTCCCACTATCGCCAAAAACAAAAACAAACAAAAAAAAAAACCTGCCCGCCTTTTCGTTGCCAAATAGGATGGGAGAGTCGAACAACAGTTTTGTTTTCATTTGCTTTTTTTTTTTTTTAAGGAATACAGGGACGGACTCGATGCAAGAGAGTCTAGCATTGCACATTTCTACGGAAAACAAATATAAAAAAAACAGCATGATTGGCGTGAAACTGCAGATCATCACTTCAATTAAACTATCCGGTTAGGGTGGGTGGATAGCAGCACTGTAGGCCTGGATTAACATTATAAAGTTGATCAATGCTCTCATGCCAGTGTTCAAAATTCCAAAAGACAAAGAGAGATACTATGGGAGAGGAAGTCCCCGAAGACAAAGAGAATGACAAAGGTGATAGGTTGCTTATGATGGCCACAGTGAACTGATGATTGACAAAAAAGGGCTAGTTCAGGGAAAGAACGAACAGAGACTCTATCAGCTCAGCAAAATAGTCAAGTTTATGACTGGGACAATTGGGGAGAGGGAAAAGGGAGAGGGAGCAGGTAGGTGTGGTCTGGCCTAATCTCGATAAAACCATAAAGAGCATCATTAACTGACTGACATGATAATGCATAAAGATACCACCGACTACACAACATACCTCCCTCCCCCTCTCCTCCCCCGCCCTCTCTTCCGAGCATAAGCCAGCCAACTCAGCTGCCAACTGGGAAACTATCATTTTACTTATGATTTATCATACGAGTTCTCTACCAGAGGAAGGTGGGTGCACAATATTTTTAATTAATTAAGGCCTGAATGTCTACGGCCACTTGCCATTTTAGCTATACTTTACCAATTTTTATACACAGTGACAGGACATGTAGGGAGGTTTTGCAAGACACGAGACAAGGTGGTAATGAATCCGATGCCACGCCCTGGCATGATTAGAAAGTCACGCCGAGATAGCGCCGCTCGAGAAAGGCTGAAACAAAGATACACAACATCCGCTCCAATACAACTTTATATCTGGCACATCACAATCTGCGACAACATATGTTTTATATTATGCACAACGATGTATGCAGAGCGACAGCAGTACTATCCAAGGAATTATTTTGACCGTCAGCCAAACTACTTCCCTTTTGCTAGATAGATACTGTATAATTAATACAAATATTCCTAATGTAAAGAAGGAAAAATATCACTTTTACTCTTATTACTTGAAATCTCGAATTATAAAACATCCTGGGGAAAAATGAACAATGACGACATGTTTTTCTCATCATGATATTTTTTCTGTTTTTATCTATTTATTTATTTTACATTACAAATAAACAAGAACAAAAAATATTTCTTTCCTTGATTCTTTACAGTGCTTGTACTATATCTCATCTGCTTGGAGAAGTAATCTAGCTGGCTGAAAAAATAAAACTGGTTCATTCCTCATCCTCTTTGTAGTAGCCCCGCCCCCGTTCTCTCCCCATTTTCTCCGCCCTCTCCCCGCCCTCAGTCCATCCCACATAACGGCCTGACAATTGTAATGAGAGACCTCCAGACAAACAATACATCATAAATTCCAACACACGTGGGCAAATGACTTCACTTATCTCTCAGACAATCATAATTACGGCCATAATTAAGCATGCTACGCCTTGGCTGTTCACTTTTCCTCCCATATTCGCTTTAATTTGTTTCCTCCCACATTCCAAAAGACCATATGACCCACAGTAATCTTCTCTTGGAAGGCAAATCTTACAATGTCGTACCCATAGCTCTCCATGTCATACCACTATCACTATTACTTCTAACCAGTGCTCATGAATCACATGTTTATTATCGAATATTTCACATTAATAATATACATATTCTAACATATGCCTCACAAAACATTGCCACGTCAAATACCTGAGTCAGACTTTGCTTTGTGTGAAATAACTGATTAAACTATCTAAGATCTACCTACACAGGACTGTGCGTCAGTCTGTCAATATGGCAGGATATCAATAATTTCACTTGAGAGGAAACAAACTCCAGCAACCAAAGAATCTTCTCATACTGTGTCTAAAAGGCCGGGGTAAAGTATCACAACAGATAGATTAGTAAGTTAAGAGCACTTGGAGCTTTTTTTGAAATGTAATTTGGTGGAAAGCCAAGAATGTAGAGCAGTAAAATTCAGCCAATTTGGAAGCCAATTTTCAGGAGGATATATAAAACGGACAAAACAAAGGAAGATGACTTACGACTGAGACAGTCCCCTTCGGGGTGTTGAAAGGCTTGTAAAAGTAGCTTATAGTTACGGTTTTGATGAGCTTTTCAACCTCCTGACATGGTGATTATCTCAGCTGTTAGCTGCTTCAAAATGACTTTGCACTGTGAAGGCAGAGGGACAGATACGCACGCACAGCCACAAACAAGAAATAGGAAAGGGAGACTGAGAAATGACAGGCAAAACAACATTGACAGAATAAAAAATGGAATATGGAAGAATAAAGAACGATAGAAAGAAACAAAGAAAGAGAGAAAAGAAAGAAAGATAGAAACAAAGATAGAAACAAAGAAAGAAATACGGAAAACGAAGCGAAGACTGACTAAAGAGAGGGGGAAAAAATGTTTGCCCTATTTAATTACATGTAACCTCAGGTAAGATCAGTGACTTGCATGTTAACTGATCACCTCCACCTCATAGCTTTGGAAGTGGACACTATTTCGTTTCATTGCATAATTTTTTTTTTCAAAGGATATATTTTCATGTCTATCATAACATGGCTAATGTGTCAGCTTTCCACGCCCTTTGTAACTATCTTAATGTCTCTATTATCCACTGTGGCTTCCACTGCTATGACCTCTATGGCAGGAGAGTAACTGATAAGAACACCATGAGCATTCTGAAGCTGTAGTCAGATCGTCCTCCTAGACTTGTCAACGTGATGGAAATGATAATTTGAAATTACGGGGCAAAAACACAACGATATGGTTGGAAGAATATCCTATTGATTGAAATGGCGTTTTAGCAAAGTCTCACTCTCAATTTTTCTTTTTTTTTTAATTTTTATTTTTCCTTGTTTCTTTATAACGAATGTCACGTTCTTTTTATTCCTATATCTAGTTATTTATTTACTATTTATTTATGCATTTATTAATGTATTGACATAATAATATGTATATACTTAGTCAATTATTCATTTCAAGTCTCAAGTCTCAAGTCATAATATGATCATCGGAAAATCATGAGTTTTTGATCACAATCTCAAGGATGATTTCAAAATATTTAATACTGTTCCAAAATAAAAAAATACAGAAGGAAATAAAAATAAAATAAAAATAATAAATAAATAAAAATCAATAAACAATATTTAAACAGATTGATATGGCCAAATCTTTTCACAGATTCAAAAAACACCATCCATTATAATTATCAACTTCCTGGTGTGTCAGTGACAATCCCTGCATAGCGAGCACATCGAGCGACACAACTAACCCTCACCCAGCACACAGTTTGACCGGACACGACCTCCCCGCCTGTAACCAGAGACCACTCAGATGTTCCTCGGCCTGAACTCGATCCTTGCCCGCCATAGCCAGGCACGCACTATGCCTGGTTTCTTAGGGGGTATTGACGCCCGATGTCTAGTCTTCTCCCATCACGGCGATTATTTTTCGCAGATCCCTTGTGTAGATTGCGCGTTAAAGAATTCTTCGCAGTAAAAAATCGGATGAAGTGTAGGCGGCAAAATATTTCCAAATTCAAATTTCTATCCAAAAAAGAAACTTCTTGATCATTTGGGCACACACCTGAAGCCAGGATAATCCTACTCTGTGAACTGAAAGGCTTTCATTACATACATGATCTTAGATACATTATATACATTTTTATATATTAGAACATGTCTGGCAAATAACATATTGGAATTAAGAGGGCAAAATCCGCTGAGAATTTCCGGTTGCACATGAAATACGTAAAGAGGGCGTAATATAACCAGTTACACAATTCTGTGACTAACTGCCTTACCTATCTACCTGCCCCTTTTTAGGTATCTAACTACACTGCCCTCAACTCCATCCTCCTTGCCTCTCTACCTACCTATTTGCCTACCTACCTATCTACCTACCCACCTACCTACCAATCTACCTACTTGTCTACCTGTCTATCTACAATCTACTCATCCATCCATCCATTCATCTATCTATCCATCCACTCATCCATGCATCCAACGATTCGTCCCACCCATCTATCTATCTATCTATCTATCTATCTATCTATCTATCTATCTATCTATCTATCTATCTATCTATCTAT
>JBCEWB010688617.1:0-17271 GCA_039654565.1 Peronia peronii | reverse complement strand
AACCTTCTAGCTTTTTTTTTTTGTGTGTGAAAACAGTTTGACATCCTTGCTAAACTAAAGCTATGAACTTACTTGCAACTTATTGCAACTTTAACAATATCATCTGATGAATTTTTTAGTTTTTGTTTTAAATCCTATTTGAATGCTTATCTGCTGTGGAAAGTCAAAATGCATTCTATGATTTGTATATTAGGAAGCTAATTTAATATCACAGTCTTCATTTTGTTAGCTTTCCTGAAAATCATGTCACGTAGTCCATTGTTGATAAATTAGAATCTGTCCAATGAGATTTGATTTAATTACACTTTCTTTTTTCTTCCCCCAGAATGTGTGAATGATTTGTAAAGAGATGTCAGGTGATGTTGAGCCTTAAAGTTTAGAAGAGACAGTTTGCCTGCTCAGTGTCATCTTTCAGTGTGAAGGGATGCTGTGTTACTAGTGATCTTGTGGAACAGCTTATGACAGTGAATAAAAAGTTACAAATCTCCAGCAAGCAACAGTGTAGATGATATGTATTAGTCAAGAATGGTGGTTTCTCCAGTCATATTCTTCTGCACCCATGCAGCTCAAATGAATATTTCATCATTAGACAACAGCCTTTTTTTTTTTCATTTAATCAATTCTCATTTACTCATTCCTGTACCTTCCATTTTGGGATACATTGTCACAAAGAGAAGAGAAGAACCCAAAATCCATAAGCCTAGCCAGATAGTAAAATGGCAAGCTGAATTTGGATCCTGCAAAACCGTTCAAGGATTGCGTAAGAAGACAGTGCCCATGCTCAAGGATGTTTGTGTGCCTTGTGATTACCAGCAACTGCTTGTTATCTTTCAGTGTCATCCGCACAGTCTTCTCCCGCTTGCCCCCGGTTTGTTTTATCCAAGATTATTTATGCATCAGTTTCTTCATTATAAATACAGCATAATTATGCCATGTGCATTTTCATTTTGCCTTGGTGCATAAATGAAGAAAAACCTTTGAAACAATCCACATTACTTTGAACATTTGTGACCATCAGAACTTAATGTTTTATCATTGCATTTCTATCTGCGAACAATCAAACAGATTTGATCTGTGTATTCATAGTCAAAAATAAGGAATAGAAAGACTTGTGCATCTGTAATGGTCTGTGTCAGATTGAGAGTGAGAAGGGAATAACCCATCATGGAATAACCCATCATTAAACTGATTATTTCCTCCAGTTTTATCCTGTGACTAAGATTTTCAGTCTTTGCTGACTTCACCGCAGTCATAAGTGCTGAAGTAGTGAGATGCACCATGACAGCATGCAGATAGCAATGGGCACACATTATATATGCTCCATTCAAATTTCAGCAGTCTTTCAGAAAATCATCTCCTTAAATTTTGTCCACTCTCTCCTCTTTATTTTGTTACTTGCTGAAAATCATCTTTGACACCGTCTCATCCCTTTATAGGGTTCTCTGGGTGGCAAACATAGAAATCAAGAAAGATTGATCACTGATGTATATATGTGTGAAAGAGAAGTTTTTAGTAATTTTCAGAAATTACTGTGGTCAGAATCTCATGTTAGGTTAAATAAAATGTTAAGCTCACCCTTAAGCAATATGAGCTGTTCAGCATTTTGAAATGTCATAGTCATCAAGGCATGCCTCACAGTTGCACTACAATGAAAAGTGTGTTTGCTTAGGATGGAACTGAGCTCTAATATCTCAAGTCAGTACCGAAACACTTTATATCAGGAATTGTGGGAGGAAAGAATCTCTGTAGTTCAACTCTTGTGTTTCCGTAGAAATTTCTTAGTTTTTCAAAAGATCAAAATTTTTAAAACTTAAAAAACCTGTTGGATATAAGCACATCAAAGCATTCTTTCAAGTGCTGAGCCTATTAAGAAGATAGTTCTTTTGATTCTCATAAATATTTGTTGACTCAATAGCACATTGGTACGGTATATGTAACAATACTGTTAACTTGTTTAACTATCATTCTTGATATTGCTAAAATTTTGAACCTGTAGGCCACAAAAATTTGAATGTATGGGACTTTTTTTTTTAAACAAGAAGCTGTCCTCAGACTTTTGAAAATATTCTAAAAAATTAGATTTTATGTAATGGGGCGCCAGCAACTTTAAGAATATATCAATCAGAAACATTTCTTTGATTTTATGAGCAGACCAGTATGATAGTTACACAACCTAAACAGCTGATAACTTCTCTGGCCAAAAAAAAAAAAAAAAAAAAAACTAAAAAAAAAAATCCAGTTGTGTTCTCAAACCCCCCCCCCATTTTATCTTATAGTTATGTTGAGATGGTACAAGGTGTGAGAGGAAGACTGGTGATTGGCATGCCTGTGATGATTATGCATCTCTGTAAAGACCACCAGGATGATGGGGGGAAGATTTCCCAGTCTAGGAACAATTTCACTTCTCATTTCAGTCAATGCAAGGGCTAGCAATGAGTAACACTGAATGATGACATGCTGAATATATGTGTTTTGTGGGACTGTCAGTAACTTCACTGCTGGGTGAAGCAGTTGAATCTAGTCTGTCGGTATTTATTTCATTTTTGTTCCCATGAGATTTACTCACTGAATATATGCAAAACAGTAAAAGCATCAGAGGTCATGAACTCCTGTGGAAAATGTTGGACACACGTTTGTTTGTTTTTTTTTTTTTTTAATTTTTATGTCTCTCATGAAAATGTGTCTGATTGAAGCCTGCAGCTCACAGTTAGATTGCAGGTCTGTGTTAGATCTGCAGGTCTGAGTTTACATTAGCTGTTCTAATTGCCTTATATGCCACTATTTTGTTTTGCATTATCATACTTTGAAAGTATCGTGTCTTCTGTGAGACAGCACTGCACTGACTTCCCATTGACCAAAGATAGCAAATGTTACACAGAAATACAAGACTTTTACATCTGTTTGATGTGAGACAGTAGGCAGCAATACTGCTGTGCAAGTCATGTTTCAAGCTACCCCAACAGCAATGCAGTGGTGTCATATAGAAAGTTGGTACATGGCAGAAAAAAATATGTTGCAGTGTGAAAGAGAATGTGCACTGTATCCTTCGAACAGCACCACGAGTTGTTAACAAGATGATCAAACATTGGGTGAATGTAAGATAACCATGTGAAAATGTTTTGTTTCCAACTTGCTTGTGATGTGTGGATAAATATGTATAGATATGAAGACAGATAGAAATTTAGAACATTTTATACACTGTGATGGTAGAAAAGTTTTATTTGTATTGATACTATGTTCAACGATCAGGGCAGTCTTATGTGTTACTGTGAATTGGCCCTGATTCGGATGCATTCTACTGTGGCACATTCACCATCTTTGCTCTTCTTTTATTCCATGTGTTTTAAATAATTATTCTGGCTATGTGGAGGTTATTCAGACAACCAAGAACTGCGACACATAGTTCATTGGCATGAGCAGTCATTTGGACAAAGACAGATTTATGATTCCACGGGTTAGTGATGATCAAATTTGGCCTTCAGTCCAGAAGGTGACAGTACCATTTCACTTCATCTGGATTTATGAACATTGTGGGCATTTATTGCCACCGGTCTGGTTGCATTGATCTGACTCTGAAATGATTTGTGGTAGTGTTGAAATACAGGACCTCACAGAAACATGGACAAAGTTGGATGAATTCCTTGTACAGCTCTGGCATGCAGCAGAATTTTTTTTTTTTTTTTTTTGTAACACACACCAGACCTCAAAGGGCTACTGCACATTGGTGGCCAATCTGTTGTGTGTGCATTTCTGTAGCACCAGCTACTCCTTCACCGTGGGAAGCCATTAACAGACATTATCCACGAGTAAGACTTTCCTGCTGCTGGTGGAGAGAAACATGCAGCTGTGAACACTCATGAAGTATTGATTATGGATTCCTTACAAATTTGTTTACAAGACATTACTCCCAAGAGTCATGTTGCCTTAGAAAAAGGCACTGGATACACTGTGAGGGAAAACTCAAGGCAGAGTTGTCCTCCCACTATCTCCTGAGCCCATATTTTGTGATTGAAAGCAGCGGCTGTCTGATCCACTGTTTACAGCAACAAAATGTACAAGATGCTTGTGGGTGCTTTGTCCAGCATTGAACAGGGTTTGGTGAGACTTTTAATTTATCATTACATAATCAAATTTGGTGAAGCCAAATAATGACGTGGCTTTGCCTTCACATGAACAATCAGACTAAGGCTCTGAGGTCTCGCTATTGCTGGGTTATAACCTGCACTTCTGTCGCTAGTTGTTTTTTCAGTTTTCAAAATGGCAGAGTGAGATCTCTGTTGTTGATCGTGTTAGAATGAAGTTGCCAGAATTGTTCTTTTTTTTGTGTGTGTTTTTTGTTTTGGTCATTTTCAAATGTCAATAGTTGAGTGTTGAAAGTGAATGTTTTATGATAAGATCTGGGCAAGAGTGGAAATGAAAGTCTGTGAGAGCACTCAAACCTAGGGCCATCACATAAAATTGTCAACTTGAAATGTCTTTGTCCATGTTTTGAAAATTGGTGATGTAGAAGATCATATCATTTTGATCGGGTACATCCCTCTGAAGGTGTTGGCACACCAGTATGTGCACACACCTGTGTCATGTGTTGGGGGCATGATCAGATGTGCTAACTGCAACTCATTATTGTTGCTGTTGTGATTCAAAACAAACACTGGCGCATGTTATAATGTCCCTGGCATCAGTATGTGTTCCATGTAATGTTTGTCTTAAATCTCTTTTTTTTTTTCTTTAGAATTTTTTTTTTCCCAAAGGGGACAAGTGAGAATCGGGAAGAGCAGAAGTATGAATCAGGAAATATCAAGTGAACAAATTATGTGAAGTGAGAGGAAATGCAAAATGAAAGTCATGTCTGCTTTGTTGATGCTGAGAAAATCTGAGTGAATGAGTTTTAATGCCCAAGTGACAGGTTCTTTGTAGTAGTACGTATGTGGCATTTATGGCAGTTTGATTCTTGCATCATGAAAGTATACACTTTTTAAAAAGTTTTTTTTTTCCCACCATTGTTTTTCATTTGCTGTTTTGTTTCTGCTCTATCCCATACAGTGAGAGGAAAAATTGGATTGAATGCAAGTGTGCAGAGAGTCCCTTCTTTTTTTTAAATTTTTTTTTTCATTTGTTGGTTTGTTAAATGCTCCCCACCCATTTCCTATTTCTCAAGGTTTTTTTTAGATGGGGGAAGGGAAAGGGGGTAAAACAACATTAAGATATTTAATATTTCAAAATCAGATTAGATTACGTGTTTACTTTTTTTTTCAGTGGACATAGTTCTGATAATTTGTGTCTCTCCTGCTAGGTTTGGCATGTCTTGACAGCGGTGGTCAGTTTGTCACATTGAATAAACCTCTCAGTAATGTTTCACATGCGTAACAATGCGTTTAACAAATTTTTATCTTACTTTCAATAATTTTAGATGCGTATGAAAAACAACGATTATTTTCACCGTTTTTTTTTTTTTTTTTTTGAATTGAAACATTTGTTGCTTATTAATAAGTGGAAAGTAAAAAAACGGTAAATCTATTTTTAAAAACAAGAAAAGAAATCTACTGAAGTTTAGTAACTTTTTTTTTTCTTAAAAAATTGATTTATATGTAGTACGGAAGAATTTTCAGGCAATAAGATGTAGTTGGTTTCAGTTTTTGTACAAAACTAAACTCTCTTTGAAACAAGCAAGATTTTCACTGCTCCTTGGTTAGGTTGATGGCCATTCAGTCTAAACTAGTGATCTCTAGTTTTGGAGGATTGTTCAGGGAGGAAGAGGATTTGGGGAGGGAGAAATGGAAAAGAGTGTGTTATTAATACTAGCTGCTATGTTGGCCCCGCTGGTTTTGACATACCTAAACACTAGCTCAGGACCAGCAAGCAAATTGTGATATACAAATTAATTTATCAGCGATCTGTGTCTAGCTCTGCATTCACATTTCATCTTTCTTCTCGACAAAAAGACTGATTCACTTGAGACAAAACTGGATGTGGTTTTGTCCTTATGTTTTTGATCTGTCAGTTTGATCCCTACTGGTCCACCATCCAGTCTGACGTTTTGACTCGATAAGACTGCAGCCCACTCTGAGATCAAGCAAGCAAAGGACTGTATGGAGCTCCAGTTAGGGGTGAAATTCCACATATATCGTCTTCTCAGGGCTAATCTTGGGCTAGTTACATGGAGTCATTATACTGAATATGTGTGTCATTATCTTTCTGTAGCTGTCCTGTCTCTATTTGCTTTCACAGTTTGAATGTTCTCAGGTGTCTTGAATCATTGTGGACAGAATGATTTGCTTGTGCACTTTCAAGTGTGATGAAACTTTGCTCTTCATTATATGTTGCAGTTTCCAAAACTAGAACTCTTTTTTCGAGCCAAGAAGTCAACTTCTAAGTTAGTGAATTAGGTGTTTGTGCACTTTACAACTTTTCCTTACTGAAGGCAATATTGTCAAAAAAATTTGTTCAATTCAACCTCTAAAAAATTCAAATAAGCTAGTATTAAGAATTTATATAAAGTATATTTCCATATTTACTTTATTTACATGTATTCATTTGTCAAAAAAAAAAATGAGCTTGAAATATGATTATATTGAATATTTTTTATTGTTTTGGTATTGTTTTCAATAGATATGAGAGAAAAAGTTGGTTGTGTACCAGTACACTGTGTGCTATTGTTTTGAAGTAGATCATTCTGTCACAGTTATTCAGTGTTATCTATATTTGTTTTTTTTTCATATTTAGTTGCATAACTGAACATGCCATTTGTTGACTTTGATAGTCCACTGCTGATGTTTGTATTTCATATGATTCTTGAAAAATGGAGGTTCTATACTTTACTTTGTAATCCACCATTTTCCTCACACGTTTATTTTTATTTTGCCTTAGATCCATATTTGTCTTTTCATTTATCTTGTTCAGTTAATCTGTATTTGTCAGTTGTTCTTCTTCCCCCCGTTCAGTTTCTTCACAGTGTATTTGTTGATGTGTTTAGCTGGCCATGGACAAGTTTGTGTTTTCTGTTCCCATTCTGTAGTGCAGATTTTTAACTTGTCAATGGCTCCATGAACTGACTCATAGTCGCAGCCCAGTCTCCACCCTATCCCAGTCAGTATAATGATGGAGACATCACCGCAGGATGATCCAACAAATAATTGGCAAACCTTTATAACTTCTTTTTTTTTTTTTTTTAAATATATAAATGTCTTTACAAGTGGCCAAGTGGCATTCTTGGTTTTTAAGCGAAGAGCAACAGCAGCAGTTTTTTTACTACACACTGTGTATATTATTATAAGTCAAATTCTTTACAGAACTGATAGGGGTTTAAACAAACAAACAAACATGAAATCCATACACCATAGCTAAAAAGTCATACTGAGCCCCCCAGTACATATGGATCTGTATATCGGAAAGCTGTTAATTTCAGGGTGTCATTTACAAACCGTTCCAAAATTTGCTGAAATAATATTTTGAATCTATAAGAAATATTTGAATAGGTCTCCCTTCTCATTGATTGATTCATCTATTTACTGTTTTGAGTTATATGGCCTGCAGGCTTTATTGTGTATTGTTTCGCTGTCACCTGAAAAAGTTGTAATTGTAAGCTAGAAAAAGGGACCAGTACATTGTTTTCTAACTATAGAATGATTGAGATCCTTTGATTTCTTTCTTTCATTTTTTTGTTTTTGTTTTTTTTTTTGTTTAAATTATATCTTCTCCCGTTTCTAGTTCCTGAAACTGAATGGTACTTATATGTACCGGTATATTCTTTATTATTCTTTAATTTATTATTCTAGTAGATGAGACAGACAGTTTTGTTCATAGGCTGTTTGATATGATGAAATGACACCCTGAAATGTAAAAGCTGTTTTGTTGTTAGAGCGATGGCTGGAAAAGTGGATCCTCACCCACCCAACCTACAGGAATGATCACAGTTTACTACTGACACTCAGCAGCATTAATTTATAGAGTTTACAATCTGCATTTTTACACAAACGTGACATGTAAATCAATTTTTTTTTTCCTTGGCTGTCCTTATACCAGGGTTTTGATCTGACAATGTTAGAATAGTCTGAATAGAATTAAATTCAAGCTGGCCAAAACGAGATAAATGAACTTGATAAGTTCTGATGTTGTAAGGTCTTTGGGAAAGAGCAGGGAAGGGAGAAGATGAGAAAAACAGATGGGAAGATCTAGGTGAGATAGAACTATAGCTACATGTACTGTATTCAGAAAAATGCTGTTGACAAGGGGGAAGAAATGACCAAGAGATTGATGGTCATTGTAGGATGTAATTGATGCTCTGTAACCTCAGACTCGCTTACTTTTTTTTTTTCCAAATATATTTTTTATTTTTACCTTCTTCAACATTCCGAACGTATATTCCATATCATGATGGCTAAGTTAAGGGCTGAAATGGATGTTATTGATAGGACACCTACCTGTTACTGTGAACAGTAGATTTCAGTGAAAATGTTTGCTGATCTTGATCTTTTAAAAGTACACAGACATAGAAAAAAAAGTCGATAAAATATTCAGTGATCCCTTTGGAGATGCCATAATTGTTATCTCAGTAGCATGAGTGAAGAGGATCCACTTTTCTGATGCAGCATCTCATTAGAAGTCAATGGTCGGAAGATTGCACAGATTCTGAAGACCATAAAATAACAACAAAATGACGAAATTCACACTCTATGGAAAAATAAAAACAGAATAATTTAAAACTATGGTCTTGTTTGTCGTTGTTTGTCAGAACTGGTGTTCTGCCATTTATTGTTTTGTTTGTTTGAAATTTGTATGAAAGTGCCAAGAGTTTGTAAAGAACGGTGAAACGTTATCCTTCAAACAAGTGTAGGTCAGATTAAAATACTGAACGTTGATCATGTTCATTGCGAGTCTTGAGTGCAGGTACACAACATAGATAACTATGTATAACCATGCTGTGTCACCGAGTCCATGTGATCCAAGCATTATGTATATGTATGTATATTATACGTGTATGTACACTGCATTAAAATTCATCTCCAAATAACATGCTATTAATAGGAGAGTACATGTACTCGACTCAAATTACATGTCATGTAAAGGGGGTATTACACGTTCAGTGGAACCGGACCGGTTTCAACTGCAGTCAGCCTGCAGTCCGCCGTACGACTGAAGTCAGCTATTACACGCAACAAAAATCAAACTGACGGCGAACTGACGCCGGCCATACACGCTCAGTTTTTGGTCTGTTCTAACTGTGCAGGGGGAAATTAGGTCAACTTTATCGTCGCAAAATCCCGAACTGAGCAAAATCAGGCGACGCCTGATATTTTTTGGGCAGTTCTGCTGGCCAAAGCTGAGCACGACCGGATGCTGTCGGCTTCCTTTGAAGTTGGCTTCAGGCGGAGGGTAAATGCAGTGAATTTATTATGTAAATCAAAGCGCAGATCAAAAAAAAAAAAAAATTACAGATTTGGAATCAGCGTGTCCAAATTAGGGCGGGCCACGCGTGCATGTCTCGATTTGATGCTTAATAAAAAAGATAGCAATTTATATTTATCCCTATCCTACATCAAGTACATGTAGGCTCTACCGATAAGATTGCTGTGTCTGATATTATTCTAGTGTGTTGGGATTTAGCACGATTACGGGCTATATTGCACCTAACACAGTTGAATATGTTTGCAAATTGCAGCCAGGAAACGTAGAGCAGTGGTAAGTCTCTCATGTGGACCTATCGCTTTTTTCTTCACTGTACTCATTATCTCTAAACGAAGTCCTACAGTAATCAATGCTCAACAAATAAAGATAGAGATAGGCCATTTAACCCACTCTTAGATAATTATGAAAATCTTCAGTGGAGTACAATCACAGTTCCTTCAATAGATTAATACATCTAGGTTTTATTCTTGTCAGCTTTTTTGCTCGCTTGTTCTTCGCTACACAATGTGCAGTTAGACTCGATATCTCGCAACGCCATTTGTCTCCAAGGAGAAAACTGAATCCCACAGCGTGACAAACTGAACGTGTGGAGGGTTCGAATGTTTAGAGTTGAGTTGACTCCGGAGCCAGTGTCGATGCATCTGAAGGAAATACGGAGTCAAATTAACTGAGCGTGTATGGCCGGCTTGAAGGCGACCCGGATCAGACAAACAACATACAGGTTGAAATCGAGCCATGTGTGCCCAGAGCCATGATGGATGATAAAGCGATGGCTGGCAATTGACATCTTAGCAGCTTATGTTATTTTGAAGAATAAGAGAAGAAAATGTCGTTTGTGATCGAAAGATTTGTTTTTGTTGTTGTTGTTGTCATTTTTAAGAGGAATGGGTATCCACATAGGAATCTTTAAGTAGTTTAAGGAGAGATTATGGCATTTCCTGAGGATTTCAATAACTTTATGTGGGTGGACCAAGAAACATACTGTATGTACATCTAATGTCTCTCGTCTGGTCTATGATTGCTAGACAAAATAGGCCTAACTCTTTGTTACCTTGCCATGGGTAGGAAATTCCCTGATCTCAGATTCTCACAATCTCAGCATGAGTTTCCCAATCAACATTTTCACCGATAATCCACGAAACCTGTGCTGCAATGGACGAGGTGCTGACCAAATATTATTTCAAGGACAGATTTTTCCTTCAAACAGCAAACAACAAATATAACACTAAAGTAAGCACACAGTTGTGCATGAATATTAGACCAACGAACAGACTGGTCAGAATTTTTATCTTGGTTTTAATAACATTTGTGTATTTCAATTATTATTGTATTTTTTAAATTATTATTATTATTAATTTTTTTTTTGCGTAAATTTTTTTCGGTGCTGTTGATGTTATTCATCCACCTCATCCAATCTCTCTCTCTCCCTCTCTCCTTTCTTCACCCTCTCGCTTTATCTCTCTCTCTCTCCCTCGCTCTCTCCTTTCTTCACCCTCTCGCTTTATATCTCTCTCTCTCTCTTTCGTAAACACACACACATATTACTCTTTTCTTTGTTCGGCAGATCTCTGAATGCAACGCAATAATCCAATTATGATAGTTGATAGGCATGAATTTTATATTAGAAAGAAAATGGCGTTTTTGATTCACGGTTCGTCAGTTCCAGCTGCGACAGTTTTGACTGCTGTTTTTTTTTTGGGGGGGGGGGGGGGTCAGTTCTTTTCTAACGGCACTCCTGAGATTGTTAATTTTCTTGGATACGCTATTCCTTTTTGTTTGCGGATCAAACTGCTTACAAAATTCAAGAAGACTTTCATAATGCTCTGACTCTTGAAATTTTATTGCCATAGTCTTCTGATTTAATATTCCTCAAGCACTCCATAGAGCAATAAATTTCAATGAACTGAAGAATTGATGCTTTGCACCATGACGCCATGATATAGACCGACTTTCAGTTTAATAAACTAAACTAAATAGAATAGGCCTACAGTTCGCATCGAGATAATCTCCACCAGGAGGTTGAAAGACGTTTACACATATATATAGAACGTAACGTACAGTTCACTGTTAAAGCACAATACAGCGCAAAACTTTACTGCATAATATTATGTGTATCAAGCGCCAATGATCAATGTCTACACAATACAAAACGCACTATGCATCATGCAATCGAAAAGGAAAAAAAAAAAGATAATTATTTTATCTTTTAAATACAGCAACAAAACAAGTCTCTCGCGAGTCATTTCACTAATTTTGACACGATGATTCTGATTTTGAAATTATTTTTGCTCCAGGATGTCATTTTCGACAAGTTTGTGAAAGGGCATTTATTCACCGGCGGGTAAAAGATCAAAGACATGTCGCCCGCCAAGCAGTTCCTGTTCTCGTCAGGCAGACTGAACCGGAAAATATCAGGCAGTGCCTGATTTTCAGGGGTCTCCGGGTTGCCGGACGGCGGACTGATGATTTCCTTATTAATTTACACGTTCCGGTCGAACGGACGGCCAACTAAAGTCCAAAACCGGTCCGATTCAACTGAACGTGTAATACTCCTTTAATGCTTCAAATGGATAGACTGAACTAGCAAGTCATTCGCATCTTCCTTCAATTTCGAATACAATGGCCAATGTGGTACCATTTTAAAAATAAAAATATTCTCTATCGAACGCAGTTTGAGCCATCGGGGTCTCAGGTCACCAAATATTCATATTCCGAAAGACAAACTTGACGACTGTCTCTTTGAGTGAAATACTTCAAATGGTTAAATTGAAGATGCAAGTCATTTGCATATACATATTCAGTTGCGAATAACTCGGGTTCTGAGAGATGCAAAGGCCAAGTTGGTACCATTTAAAATGTCTTCTATCCAGTGTAATTAGAAATGCAAAGGAAAAACAAACTGAAGGCAGCCACTTCAACGGAAATAATGCTTTAAATGGATTGACAAAAAACAAGACATTAACATCTTCAATTGCGGATAACCCAGGTTTGTGAAGTGATGTGAAAATTAATTTGGTATAAGTAACAAGACATTAACATCTTCAATTGCGGATAACCCAGGTTTGTGAAGTGATGTGAAAATTAATTTGGTAAACTTACTGCTACACGTGCGTTTTAGTCTCTCTTCTGTCCACTGATACATTTGATCAGGGGGCATCGATTAGTGATGGGACGCGCCCCGATAACCTAAGTACCATGACCAAGACAAGGCCTCAAGCGTTGAAATGTCATTGAAGCTGGACTTTCCAGCTCTTCTTTTTCCAAATTCCAGAGATGCATGCGATCAAAGATGCTCACACTTCACAACTTGTCGCCATATATATACATGTATATATGTATTATAAGACTACATGTACATGTATCTCTTTTCAATACATTGAGACATTTGATCAGGAGACATCGATCCCTGATGGGACGAGCGACGATAACTAACCCAGGGTACCAAAGAATCATGAGAAAGGCAAGATGTCAAGTTTTAAAATACCACCAAGACGGACTTTCTATCTCCTCACATTTCAGAGATAAATGCGACCAAAGGTGCTCACGTTTGACAACTTACTGCTGTACATCTAATCTCTTTTCTAAAATTCTATGCATTTGATATATCTCATCAGGGGAGATCGACATTGATGGGACGAATCTCGATAACCTAACCCAAGGCACCATGAGAACGACAAGGTGTCTTATTGTCTTAAGCATTAGAATTTTTTTGCCATCTAAAGAGACTTTCTATTCATTTTCCAGAGATACATTCGATCAAAGGTGTTCTCATTTGACAACTTACCACAATACGGTTTTTTTTTTTTTTTTTTTTAAATTTAAATCTTTCCTAGATCCTATTCTTTGATAAATTTGATCAGGGGACATCGATCCCTGATGCAACGAGCAGCGATATCCTAAGGTACCACGAGAAAGACAATGTCTCAAGCTTTAAAATGCCACCAAAATGAACTTTGTCTCTCCATTCTCCAGAGATACATACAATCAAAGATAATTAGCTATATTTCACAACTTATTCGCTATTCATTTTAAAAATGAAATTGTTAATTATCACTGCACACTAACAATAACATTATTATAGGAATACTTTCTGAAATGTAATCCCTTGATTAAAAATGATTTTGTGGGAAAATAAAAGGCCAGCAATAATTAAATGTTAATAATGAACAAAAACAAAACTCAAGAAAGTCAGCCCCGATAGAGACGTTAATCTAGCCCTCCAGGAAGTTGTGAAAAAAATACTCAAAAGTTGCGCTGGAAATCAGCAAAAGTTGCGCTAGAAAGTTGCAAAAAAAAAAATCCTGAAGTTGCACTAAAAGTTAAAACAATTGCCAGATGATATAGACTAACATTAATTCATTTATTGCTTGGAGACTGCAAATATTATAAAATGGACATTCATGATTTTGTCACTGCGTATGTGTGTCCAACATTAAAAATTCGAGTGTCGGTGTATAATTATGACATAAAAAAAAAAAAAATACGAGAATACGCACTAAATTTCGTATAGTTTGAATATAGTTTTATGTCACAAAGTGGTGTACGCATTTTTAATCCTGGGGATCGAACACACAAAAAAGTATTTTGAAAAGCTCACATATTTTTTTATGCATCAATGCATACTTTTTTGCAACTTGTCAGTAAAGCTGCATTGATATTCATTACATTTCGTGCCTTGTTGAAAAAACTGCATTAAAGCACTAATGCTCTTATTTTACAACTTGTCGGAAAAGCTGGATAAATTTTCACATTTCGCAACTTTTCGTGCAGCAGTATTGGAGCTTTTATTGTGCAACTTGTCAGAAAGACTGCTTCAATTCTCACATTTCGCAGGTTGTCAGAAAAGCTGAATTTTAAAATGTTTTGCGAAACTGCACATTATATGCTATAATTTTGTAACGTCGCAGAAGCTGCATTAATTAATGCTCATATTTCGCAATTTCTCATAGACCTGCTTTACATTTTTTTACTCAAGTATCCTTAATGTATTGTTCTGCCCAGTTTTAAAGCTATTTATAGCACAAACCCACAAATCAGAGAATGAACTGGACTTTAGCTTTTCACTTATACATACATGTACGTGTACTTGCAGGCATTCGGTCAGCCAGATGAGTTGTGTGTTGTCAGTGTTTCTTGATAAGTAGTATTGAGAAGTCGATAACCTCTCATCAGTTTCATATCGTACTGACAACAATGAAGATCTTTCAGTGTGGCGCTTGAAATTGACTGTAAATTGTAAATCTATTTAGATTTAGGCCTAGTAATGAATTCATCAGGACTAAACATAAAGCGTTATGAGAACAGATTTGTCTTTGGAGTTAAAAAAGGACACTGATGGCCACTGATGCACGAAATTGATGAGGGTTTAATGAAAAAGTAGAACATCCTCAAAAAATATATACATGTGTTATAGATCTACACAAGTATGACATTCCAAACTCCCTCAGAGAAGGCAAAAATGATAATGTAATTGAACAAAAGACATACTATTGTTATACGTTATCGTTGTCTATGAATGAAACTGCAACCAAGGGTTGCCTTCCCTGTTTCAGAATGGTCTTTGCGGTTATTGCAAAATAGCGGTAATACGAAAGGTTTTCCATTCCTGGCAAATTGTGTTTTAAGCGTTTGTAGTTCGGGGACTGTCATGTTTTTATGAAATAGGTGATGTTTTGATGTTGTTTCACGTCAAACAACCATATGGAATTGCAGAGTCCTGCAGCGAAAGAGAGAGAGAGAAAGAGAGAACAAAAAAAAAAAGACCAACGGAATGCCCAAGTGAGTTTAAGAAAAATCCTCCATTACTGAAAATTTCAAAATAGTTATCGTAGTGCAACATTTTTTATTGTTTCCGTAAAACTGAATGTTCTCTTGCCATCAAACATACCAGCCAGTCATGAGCAAAGGCTTTGAAACATCTAGACCTGTGGAGAGAGATATTTTCTTTTGTATTCTGCTATCAAGGTGATCATTGAAATTAAAATATAAAAAGAACATATTATTATTGAAATTAGCCCATTTCACAATATTTCTAGATGTAGGATGATACTAGTGATTTTGACGCAAGGTTTCGTTTCAAAATCATGTACACAGCCAGGATTGGGAGACACATGTAACATTTGCTGTTTTTCACCATGTAGAAATACTAACTTTGATTTACATATGTTTTTTAATACATATAATCGATTAAAAATATTTTTCTGTGGCCTGTGTGTGTAGTTAAATGTAGATCTACATATCAATTTCATTTTCTTTTTCAAATATACACATGTATTTACTTGCAGCATTGCTTTCCATCTTTCTCATGACCAGTATAGCTGCTGCAGCATCTCAAAATATGGAAACAACAAATACGGGAAACATCAGAGAGAATTCTTATCAACCTGACACTGAGGATATTTGATTTGCTCAGAGGAAACCTCTGTAAGGGTACTACACAATCCACAAAGGAGGGAGAACTTTCAAATGTTATATTGTGATTTATGGATTTCTAAAAAAGACAACAAAAAAAAAACAAAAAACAGCCGCAGCTGGAACACAAAGAATCCAAACAAAAAGGTGTCTTTCTTACAGATGTGCTTTAGGGTTTCTGGTTTAGCGTTTGCTCAAAGTGGAGTTCGTCAAACACCGAGAGATCCACATGGGATAGAAGTTTAGTAAGTTTTGATATTCCTAATGCAGGATTTGTTCAAAGTGAAGATCAGCCGCCTACACACACACACACACACACACACACACACACATATATACGCACACGCACACACACACACACACACACACACACACACTAAAAAAGCGTTATAAGTGTAATGCATGTGATGTTGAATTTTCTCTGAATCTTAGGTAATATTATTGAAGACACTTGAAAAGAAACAACAGAGCAAAGAAGTGATCCAGTGTTGTTAGTCAGACAAGATTTGTTCAAAACTAAAACACTGTCTATTGAGACCAGTAAGATCCAACAGAATGGACAAGAAGAAAAATTTCTTAAATGTGATGATTGCGGGATTGAATTTACTGATATAGAAAGTCTACAGAGCCATGAAAAAATCCACACTGGATATAATCTTCATGATCTGTTCAAAGACAAGAGGAGCAAAGCAATAGGAGAAAACTGACAGAGAAGTCTTATGAATGTGATGATTGTGGTGTAGGATTCACGCAGAGTGGTAGTCTACAGCTTCACAAAAGAATTCATGCTGGAGAAAGGCCTTATGTGTGTGATATTTGTGGTGTCAGATTTACTCAGAGTGGAGATCTGCACGGCCACAAAACAAGCCACACAGAAAAGAAGCCTTACGGGTGTGATATCTGTGGTAAAGGATTTGCTGAAAAACATAATCTACGAGTACATAAAACAAATTCACTCAAAAGACAAACCTTACAAGTGTGACATTTGTGGCAGGGGGGTTGCCCGAAACCAGGACCTACAAGTACACAAACAAATCCACATAAGAGAGAAACCTTACAAGTGTGAGATTTGTGGTAACGGATTTACTCAAAAACGTATTCTACAAAGCCATAAAACAGTTCACTCAAAAGACAAACCTTACAAGTGTGATAATTGTGGCAGAGGGTTTGCCCGGAAACAAAGTATACAAAGACACAGGAGAGAAGCCTTACACATTTGTGGCAGAGAGTTTGCCCGAAAATATCTCTTTCATGTACAAAAAGAATCGAGACAGGATATAAGCCTTACAAGTGCGATATTTGTGGTAAGGGATTTGCTCAAAAACAGCCCCTACAAGGACACAAACGGACCCACACAGGAGATAAGCCTTATAAGTGAGACATTTGTGGCAAAGGATTTTCCCGAAGTGACTGTCTACAATAGTTCATATTCGACTAAGCACAGATCTGGAAATC
>JBCEWB010688506.1:0-17271 GCA_039654565.1 Peronia peronii | reverse complement strand
TCCGCATCCACCGCCTGATCGCCACTTATTACATCACGACAAACATCCTTCAACATCCAGAAAGGAAGTTCGTGACACCTTGCTAACTCGACCTCAAAGAGGGTACATAACTCTAACTGACTTGACGGCATACAGATATATCATCATCTTGCTGTCAGATCAGGCTTCAGACAAAATAATTTGTTTATTTACGGAAATTATTGATTCTCATGGATCATGTTTCATGCCTGAAAAAAAAAATGACCTTGTCAAATTGTACATCTTATATCTGAAACATCAAAACCTCACTTTCAGGTACAACTCTATGTTTCAAATATGACGTTCAGTGTTTTGCCCCACAAACCTGAAGTGTGTATTGTTAGCATAGTCTTGCTGTACAATGATGCAGCCACCTCTGAGATGAAGAAAGGGCATAGTGCTATCATTAACAGGCACAGTCCTCATCTGTCCTTCAGCCAGTCCTCCTTCATGCTGAATGACAAAGAATGTACATATTTTCAAGCTGTCAATACCTATAGGTGCTCTCCAATAAATTTAATCTTTTCATTACAATTAAAATTCTGTATAGGGCTCTGTCTGTTTCAATATTTTCACATAGACTTTTTTATTAAAGTTTTAACTCTTTTCAGCATTAGAAATAAGATGACTTTGGTTTTTAGTTAACTCTTCAGGATCCATTACAGCTTTTTCAAATAAAATTATATCACAGTAACAAAGCTTGAAATCGATGTTGGATTTCAACACCCAGCAATGAAAATCAGCTGTAACAATTAATGCGCCTTGTTCATCATAAAAAGTCTTTCATTATTTTCTAACATATGGTTTCCTTATCTTTTAGTCCTCTAAAGCTTGCATTCGTCTGTATCATTGGGCTGTAGAGGATTAATGTACTGTGATTTTATTTCCTATGCAGCAGTGATGATACAAAAGGTGTTTATATTATAATAATAATTCTACATAACATTCAGAGTCAAAGATGATTAGCAGTATAATTTTTATAAATTCATTCTAACTCTGATTCTATTTTTGTGTCAGAAGAACAGTCGCATTTAAATTACAAGACCACATAGTCCTTTGCTTGTTAGATGTTTTGAGTTTTAACTGATACTGCTTAATTAATGCCACTTTCAACTTACAGTGGTGAACATGTATCTTTACTACTTGGAAAAAAATACTGATTTCATGATAAATACAGTCACAGTACTAGATAAAATTCACAAAATATTTTTTTAAAAAGTTTTATGTCTCATGTGAAATGGTTTCATATCATTGCCTTTATGTAACTAACAGCTATGTCAACAAATATGAATTGAATATGAAGGAAATTGAATACAAGACCAGTCCAGAGACAATATACCACTACCTTTCATAAAGGAGTAAACTTACAGTGTAATAATCAAACCACCTTCCTGCAGGCAAATAATACTCCAACTGTGTCTGATTCTGAGAAAAACAATAATCAATATCAAATACTCATCATCTGTATGATATCCGTTCCACTGGAAATCTCTACGTGGTTCGCAAAGATAAAAGACTTTTTAATGAGTTAGTTCTGATAATTCTTATTATCTTTATCCTGAACTGGTGGTGAATATCATATCCAAAGATGGATTTTTTAAAAATTAATTTTCATGCAAAACCTCTGTACATTTTTTCTTCCTCTTTTTTTGTTTGTGACAGGCCATCTAAAGCCAGTCCCTTGCTGTCTCTGACAGGCATTTCATGTATAATACAGGACTAAATCAGAGGAAAAATTATAGATTTAGTATCATGGCTTTTTTCAATATGAGATGCGACACGATGAAATCAGGCTCTCGTCAAATTTTGAGCATATGGAGTTATTGGTACTAAAGTCAAGCTTATCCATTTTCCTTTCTGTGTGTGAAAAAATTTTTGTTCTACCTTAAGTAGAAGTCGAGCTGTTGGCAATTAAAGACGATGTGGATGACCTGTTGCTGCAGCTCAATTTAGTGAGAAAATTGCCGATCACTTTTGTAAATCCTTATTAATCTTTGTTAGCCCATGCCCCTAAACTGCAATTTTGGGACCTTTACTCAATCTACTTCATCAAATTTAACTCTGAAATGCATTTTTAAACTGATATAGAAAGGCTCTGTGAAGAAAAAAAAATTGCGTTAAAATTCGTTCACTGTTGAAAAACACGTGATTTCTCCTGTAGCCTCAGTTTGATAAGCGCCTGATTTCGTGTCGCGTCTCATTTAACAGCCTTATCTCACAAGGCATAAATCCTGAATACTTAAATCTTCCCTGGTCAAGATAAGGGTTTTATGTAGCACTGTATCCATAAAACAAATTCAGGCTTTTTCGCCTTGCAACCAGTCAAAGTGAGCTGTCAATCACTGAACTTAAACAGAAATCGATGATGTGAATGTGATGAAGTTGGTCTGATATCGATGTCTTTATATTGCCCTATTGCAGAAATTGAGGGAGTATTCATCTCTAAATAAGAAAATATTGCTCTCATGAGCAGATTATAAGAATAACAGAATGCTGTTAGATATAAATTTAAGTGGCAAACTGCTCAGTTTTGTTGATTTCTTTCCTGATTTTAGCCGACGCTGAATGGTCATCATCTATGTCTTCAATCTGAAATTAAGGTTTCATGTGACAGCAGTAACTCACTTTGATAGAATACTGACATACAACTCATTTTGACTGGCTTCAAGACATTTCCTTAAGATTCTCATTCAATACTGACATCTGATGAACATCATCCAAACTATGGTAATTACTCTTTTGCTTGTTTCGTAGTATTTAACATCGTGTCAATCTACATGGCTGAGAGTTCTCCATAAACCAGATATATTCCTGATATGCTTTCAGCAAAAAATGTATGGTTAAGTTAAGATATTAGTCATACCTCCTGTAAAATGGGAGAAATTAATAAGCAGCTGCCCCACAAGAATTGTCTATCGATACCCAGAGCAATTGAATCTGCAGGGAATCTGAAATTCAAAACATACTGTCACATATTGGATGAAGCAACTTCAGTAAATTACAGAAGCACAATGACAAAAACAGACACTGTTCAAACATCAAATGTTCTTTATTTATTCTTACTGTTTCACTCTATGTTCAAACTGTGTCATTCCGTTGGCTTGTTAGCAGCATCTGATGATCTGGTCAAAGTAGAGGATTGGTCAAAGTGAAGGCGGAATAAATCATTATGTACAAATATAGTCTGAAACAGAAATCCTTTCCAAAGTACTGTATGTGTATTTTCTCAGACCAATTCATGGCTCAAATGCCCAATATGAGATGGATAGTAGAGACACTTTTGATAACAGCCTATAGATTTCTCAGGTTTATAACATTCTGTGACATTATTAACATATACTTCCTAGGAGGTATTTTTGTGAAATTTGTATTTTCTGTTGTTATATAATCTTATCTGAGTATAGATACAAAAACAAATGCCCATTACATTTTATTAAGAGGCACTTGCATTATGTGAAAGTGACTTACTCATGATGTAATGGTCTGATGACAGTAGACCCTTCAGTGTGAGCCTCATAAAACAATGTGTACAGATAAGGCAAGAGTTGGTAACGGATACGCATGATGTCTCTGGAAGCATAGGCAACATCATCTCCGAGCTGGCCAGGTCCTTGTTTCTGTTCAGTTAAAAACATTTTTATCGTCTAAAATTTCCAGTGACGGTACATTTTAAGTAAGTGTTCTCTCAGATACATTTAAATCTTCAGGGTTCTCAAGTAAAAAAAAATTATTCAAACTTAAATCTTTTTCTTTATGAACACTAGCAAAATCTTTACTCTGACCAAAGACTTAATTCCCAGACTTCACTGTTACATGTCTGCATGGATGTTTGCTACACACTATTCCATGCAGACTAGGAAACCTTTTTGAACAAATGAAAAAAAAAAAAAGAACCAGGTATTTAAATCATCCTGAGTCTTTACACAGCTATATGGATTTTTGGCTAAAGGCAGATAACACCATGACATTATATCTGATATGTTACATCTTCTCTCCATGTGTGAATATTACCTTTTTCCAGGATCATAATGACACATCATAAAATCTGATATTTTACATTTCTTCTCCTCCCATTATTTGTTTAAGTAAATGACAAAACTAGTTAGGACAATGGATATTCAATGTATGTCCCAGGTGAAAAAATCAAATCATATCACTAATAATAATAACTCATTGATCTGTGACAAATGGAGTATTCATTGTTTCCTAAAACAAATGTCGATGGGATACCATGCAAGAGATAGCAGTCAGTGATCTCCACTGAGTATGACAAGGAGTTATTGCAGTTAACATGATCCAACTATATCAACTTGCAGCACTTCAGAAGCCATTCCTGTTTGCCATGAAATCCTATTGATTTGTTAGATGACATATTTATCGTTCTTGTGCTCAATATATTGATTCTGAAAAGCTTTCTGTGACAATTCATAACATCGAAAATTTATCTGTGTACCATACACATGTTTACTTACAGTGTAGCCATTTCCATTGTGGTTTCTGCTGAATGTGTAAAAGGCTCCAAGTTGCATCCATCTTTTACATAACTGTGGAGTTGTGTTTTCAAAAAATCCACAAATATCTGCACCAATCTGAAAATGAATAAGAGCCAGCCAGAGTCTATAAAAATGCAAAGAATTGTGATGATTAATTATTGTTCTGAGAAAGAATTTAAAAAAGACATAGGATAGACAACAAAATGAGGCAATTATTGCTGCATAGGAAACTGTTTTATTATTATTATTATTGATAAGATGAAGATGAAGTTTATGGGCAAACACAAGTAAATATTTTGCACAGCAACTGTTAAATGATACATGGATATATGGATCCCTTGAAATTTTAATTCTCATTATTTGTATAATATCATTATTATTCTCATTATTATTCTCATTATAAATATCCACAGCCATCATTAAATGGGAAAATTCCATGTCTGGAACTCTTGAAATTTAATCATCTTTGATTATTTGCAGTTCAAAATCTATAAATTATGAAAAAAAAATAAAATTCACAAATGAAACCAAACCACATTAGGTTTGTATATGATATAATCACAGTATGTGCAATCTGCCTTTCATATATCAGCAAAAATTATTTAGTTTTACATTGTCTGTTTCATTGCATATAATGATTTCTTTTTCAATTTCATGGGTGAGATGGTGGATTTTAAAATGGCTGGATAGCACCTGGGTGAAAATGAATCAACCTCGGTTAAAGTAAAAATGAGATATACTCACATAAGGAATGCCAAATAGGTTGAATTCCAGAAGACCTACAGATGAAATCAATATTTTTTTTCTCTAATTTTTGCCCTCTGAAAATCAATGCTCATAAAAAAATAAACTTAAAAGTTGGCATCATTATGAATCACAATGTAGTCTTATTCATTTCATAATCTCAATTCATAAGTTCACAGCAGAAATCAATGTAATAAGCTAGAAGCAAAAACAAACAGTCCACACATTAGTCAAATGGTGAAACTTATAGAAAGGTTATAAAATTAAATTCGCAAACTTGCATTCATATACTTTATAAAATAAGGATAAATCATGAAAAATTCAAGCTATATAAATGCATTTGCTATGCCTAGGCACATTTCCTCCTGCTCGTTAGTTGGGAACAAATGTGTGTGTGCCTGTGCCTTGAGATATGTGGCAGTGAGGAGGAACGCCATGTGGACAGGTAATAATGATCATATAATTATTTATCATTTCACTTGTTTTTACTTTTATATGCATGCCCTCATCTAGGGGAAGGCACTAAATACGAAGACATTAAATATAACACTATAAAGGCCTTCAGCCATGATTTTTTACTTTTGCCTATAATTTTAAAGTTCTCCCCAGGAACATGTAGATTTGGTATGGGTAAGTTTCTGCTCTTCAGACTGAATGGCAACTGTTGTCATGGTCTGATATGACACAAAAACAACTGAGATAGCCTGAGATAGCTGAAAGGCTCTGAAAAACTTGAACCTGAGCTTGACACATTACCTATGATAGAACTATGCAGATCCTTCCACTGACTGACATTGTCTCCTAACCAGTGACCAACATATTGTCCAGACCCAGGAAATGTGGAGCGACTTATCACTATACTTCTTTCTCCAGTTGCCTCTCGAGCAGCTCTACAAGAGAAAAAAAAAACATTACAAAACTATCTACATCCGTTCTATGAATTATTTATGTATTGTGCTGTGCTGTTAATCTAAAGAGTAAATTCTGCCTACGAAAGGCAGTAAATTTAAGTCTGGTATACTGATTTCTGCTGACAATAAGCTGTGCCTAAATTTAAAAAAAACAAGCTGTTATTTGTCTCGCAGCCAGTCAAAATGAGACGTATGTCGATTTTTCACCATATGGGATTTTTGGTATCATGTGAAAGCTTATTTCATACCCTTTCAGGTGGTGAAAAAAGTTCTGAGCTAGTTTTATTCTAGCCAGAGATATTGCATTTTAAAGAGACAAGGGGGGACCTCCAGCAGTGACCGAAATTCCGAGAAAGTAGAGTTTAAATGAACGCATAAATCGACATACCTACCTCACAAAAACCCCGATTTTAATGAAGAAATATTTATAAATCGAAGATAAGACCGATACTGTCTTGGATAGAAATGAACGCACCTTCGTTTCCTACAATAAAAAAAAAAAATTCGATGTCTGACCCCGCTCATCACATTCAAAGCCCGATTTCTCCGTTCTAGCTCAGCAACTTACGTCTCTTTTTGACTAGCCGTGAGACATTTTCTTGTACGTCTTGAATTTTCAAAAAGAAGGCGTAAAATATTTTCATACTTGACATTTGGCATCTGCCTTGCTGTGGTAAATGTGAAAATACAGTTTAATGGTGATAGGAAAATTCAGGTGAAGCAAGACAGGTGATAGTCTTCAGAGGAAGAGCGGGTTCTTTTATTAGATGTTTTGGCCTCTAACTTTCTTGGGGTAAATTTGTTTTAGCAAACTGCAAAGATATAACCACAGAAATAAAAGATTGCTAATCTGTGCATTAGAATTAATTAGGGTCACATTATCGTCTTTTCATACTGTACCAATCTCTTCCCAAAATCTCAAAACAGGATTCTTACTCAAGAGTGACATCTGACTGGCTCCATCCATATAAACTGTGCACATCATAGTGGTTATACTCATTGTTGTTTCCCTGCACTGTGCTCATACAAATGGTTTTGTCTGAGAGTCTACCTTGGCTGTCTTGTTTGTCCCAGCGATATGCAGCCTCTGTAAAAGGCAACAGCACAAAGAAAACTAATTTCTTCATGAGTGTTTCTGGTCTCAAATATTCTTACAACATAAAACTTAATTCTAGTTATTTCATATTTCATATGTTTCTCTGATAATGGAAATATACAAATATGAAATGTTTCTCTAATGATGAAAATCATTACCTGATTTGATCAGGTTGTATTTTATTCAGTTTCAGCACTTTGTTCTATTTGCAGATTTCTCTCTCTTTAGATTATTTTTCTATCTCACAGTTTGTTCTAAGAATTTGTCTCTTTTTAAACACACTTATCACTTTCATCATCATTTTCTGTTTTCCCACCATTATATGCCTAGAAGAAAGAACACTTCTGTAGAAAATAATTCACAATAACCACAAAACTTGATTTTTTACTTGGTCTGTATGGTGGATCTTCCCACTTGTTAGTGGGGCACTGAAGGCTCCAGTAAGGCCTCACATCTTCAGGCCAATTAAAAGGACGGTCCTCATTCGTACCAAAACTGGCTGGTTCATTCATGTCCTGCGAAAAAATGTCATGACATTTTAACCCTCTACAATCTGCCAGAGCTTTTAAAACAATGTGATTTCATGGTATGATTGATTCAAATCAACTCTGGATTTCAACAACTGATAATGAAATCTGTTGTAAAGATCCATATTTCATCAAGAGTGTAATTATTTTCTCATTATAAAATAATCTATGGTTTTCTTTCCTTAGAGTTTTGAATCTCATCTTTAGGCACAACATATGTATTGCGCCCAGGGCGAATGAGTCGGAAGTCGCACCGGGTGATTTCAAGCTACCGCCGTTTCTAACTGTTTTCCATCTCAGGTACAAAATTTCTTTCTTTATTTTTTTCACAAAATGAAAATTTGACCTTTTTTAAAATGAAAAAAATAACAAATATGGTATAAATTTTGATATCGGAGTTGGAAAATACGTAAAAACATCAGTAACTCGAAATCGCCTGGCGCAACTTTTGACTCATTTGCTCTGGGCGCAAGACATATGTCATAAAGTGCTGTAGAGGGTTAACTACTTTATCATATGGCATATGTCAATGGTTAATATGAAATGCAACAAAGTTCTGAAAACATTGTGTGATATCAAAACTTCATCTATATAGATGGATAATTTTTTTTTTTTACATTCTTTCCTTTTGGCTATAACTCTGAGATGAGCATGATTACATGCTTTAGTACTTTAAAAGCAGAAAAACCAATTTCATTTAGGAAAAACAAAATGTTATTATTCTCATTCATCTTTTACTCACAATCCATAGACCATCAAATGTAAGGTTTGTCTTGTGTTCAAGAATAAGATTTTTCCAAACTTGTTTCACAGAAGTCTTCAGAAAGTCAGGAAATACTGTTTTACCTTGTGGCCATACCTATTTATAAAAATTTAAAAAAATAAAAAATCAGTGATGAATTCAGAATGTTATTTATACAGAATGACATGAATTCATAAAATTTTGAACAAGAACTATTCAATGATTTTGGTTTTAGCTGCAAAAGAGTTTTCTCTTTTTTTTTTTTTCAAGATGGTGGGGAAATTTAATTATATTTTCAAAGATTTCTGACTGCACAATTTTTGGTCTTTCAGAATTTACCTGAAACTAATCTGGGATTTACTACAGTGGTCTCTGCCTAAGAACTCAGTCACAGGAAGACAAAAAAAGCGAGCTCATGGATGGATGGGCTCTTAGGCAGTATGAAAGTTTACGAAACCCACCTAATTACTGTCTTAACTGCTGGATGAGCTGATCAGTATCATAAAGTAAAGATTTGTCTCTGTGCAAATAAGAACAGCTTTCTTCTTTATTTTTGCATGTGAGTGTGATGTAATGAGATCTATTGATTTCCGGACTTTCTTGGTGTAAAATTGCATCAACAATGCCCAGCTTCTTTCACAGATTGAGTAAGTTTCCACATGACAGTATCAATGTTGAATGAATACGTGATATGGCCAGTTACTCACAGATAATTATTGCATGAGTGACCAAGTCTTTAAAATTAGCCAGATGAACCAAAGTAAGAAAACAACTGATCTGCACACTTATGATCATATGACTGTCAAATGCGAGCTTTCTCTTGTATTTGAGAACACAGCTTTCTTCTCAGAAAATGCAATCTCTATCATTTTGGTACTTAGTTCTATCATCATTTCAGTGTCAGATAAATTCTGAAGAAATGAGAACTGATGTAGTCCCTTAATGTGTCACTTACTATTTACAATCATTATGTATGAAGTTAGATGTATGTCTGAGGTGTCTCACAATAGTTAGTAACAGACAAAAACAATGTAAGACTTAAATAACTTACGTAACCAAGCAATGCTCCATCTGAATCTTTACTATCTGCTGATACATTTACAAAGTCAGCCCATTTTATATTACCCTCAATGCTCTTCATTTCATCATATGGATGATAATTTGTTTCATTTGAGATCATACATGGATCCTGGGGAAAGATAAGTTTCTATGGCTGAGATCTGTGACAAAAGAATAAAATTTATGATCAGCATCCTTATCCCTAAAGAACAGTAAAACTGGCTTTGAATGACACTTATCATTGTCACTGATGAAATCAGTCATGTGCCTAGCTAGACACCAAATTTTACAGGAGAGCAATTACCAGAAAATATCTATTATAAATGTAAACCTAAATCTGGACTGAAATGATAAATGGTTTTCTTTTCCATAACATTTTTTTTATGCCTCTCTCAAGCAATTGTATGCTAGATAAGGGCATCTAAAAATGTTTAGTATTAATAAAATTTGCCTTTGAAATAAATTTGGTAGATATGTCTGGTTTTGGTGCATGGCTGATGTCATCTTGCTGGCAATGCTGTATAACTAGAAAGAAACTGAAAATTTGATACAAATGGATAATATTGCATGAATAAATTGTTCAAAGAATTCTTTGATTATATAGTGTCACATTATAGCTGTTATATATCGTTAATGTAGATAATAAGGAGATCCCATCAACCACACAAGCTTACCACACAAGCTTACCAGGATATAAATAATTCTCATCCCTTTTTGCTGTAAATGCTGAAAGTAGTCATTCAAATTGGGGAAGTTGTCATGATCTATTGTGAAAATTTTCTGGGTGTCCATGTGATCAATGTCAGCATATTGGACATCCTGAAAATGGAATAAAACCAGAGATAAAACTGATAAGCAAAAACAGGGGTACATTTCTATAAATACCCTCAATGAAATTTAATTTCATACCCTGTCTAAGAGTACGAAAACATTTTTGTTTTCTTATTTTATTGTTATTTAAGCTCTATAACAAAGGTTTTCAGACTGTGGAATTAACTCAAGTACTAAAACTATGGTTCAAAATCATCTTTTATGTGTATTTTGCCATCACAAAAAGATACATTTACAAGGCTATGAAAATTAGTTTCCAGTTTCTCATCTCAGTAGTTTGATGGTTTGGCAACTTATTCTCTTTATCTAAGCAACTTGGTAGTCACACACACATACAAAAAGAATTCTTCAAATAGTCACCATGTTCTTCAAGATCGAAAAATTGAAATGGATTTCTAATAATATATGATTTTGCACCTACATGAGGAATGTCGTAGAGAGCTGTTGATTCCACTGCTTCTTTGAGATTTTGAATATTGTTATACCCATAGCGACATAGCTGAAAGCCTAAAGCCCAATATGGAGGCATTACTGGTCTTCCAACTGCCTGTATCAGAATGGAAAAAAAAAGAGTGGAGTAATGATAATCATGCCACTGAATACTTACATGCATAAATAATCCATTACTCTAAGGAGATGTGATCAGCCATTCTATTGTCTAATGTTTTCTGAAAGCCTTAAATTACCAGCATTTCTTTTTACAGTTCTTTTGTCATGATCATTGAAAAAAACAATAATTTTTGTATTTTTTTTTACAGAGTGACCCTATTAATAGGGTCTCCATGTGCAATCAAGGTCAGAGGATTAAGAAAAGTTAAATAGTATGTCTCCATCAAAAGAAATTAACTATTATATGCCAAACTTATAAAATCTGACATGGACAAATCTTTTTTTTATCGTCGTCTTTGTTTTTAAATCCTCTCTATCATCCTCATTTAGTCCTTTAAAGTTCAAATAGGAAAGCATTTAGAGTTCAAGGGACACTAACATCTAAACTTAAGTTGATTATGATAACACAACTTTTGATATATGCTATATATAAAATGCTGAACAAGGGTCCATTATCCTGTCTAGCTTACCAAGCTCTTCTCTGAACTTGAAATGATTTTCCTGATCATGTCTATCCCATAACAACCATACTCACCCCTGTATATTGTTGAATAACCTGCTCAGGTCTGGGACCCATGAAGATATAAAAGTCTAGAATTCCACCAATAGTTCGGAATGTCAGGCTTGGCAGATCAGTGAAGGAATATTCTGATAAGTTATATAATACAGTCTGTTATGGAAGAATGCTGTCGTCATATTAAACAAATGAACAATTTTACTTTTCCACAAATTTTTTCCTTTCATTTTTGTTCTTAGTAGAGACTCTCTTCAAAAAGTAACAAAGGCCTCAAAAATATATGCATTCATTACCCATGAAAAAATATCGCTATTGATGCTAAATAGCAAGCTCTTTTTACTGTTACTTCTTTATGATTTATTATGCCCATCTTTCCAAATGTGATGTAAAGTCAGTGCCAGAATTAGGAATGAATGTGAAAAGTAAAGTAAACCTTTAAATGCATTTAGCAGTGACACATTGTTTGGCATGCTACGTTTCATAGCTTTTTTTTTTCTTTTGGAGTCTTAATTTGGCTGGGTTGCAGCACAGTAACAAAAATAAGTAAGTAAACAAATAAAAAAGAAAGCCATGTTTGATTTGTTAATTTCTGACACAGCTATTTGTTAATACATAGGATTATTAAAGAAAAAAAGGTGTAAAAAAAAAAAAAAAAAAAAAAAAAAAACAATTTTGTATTCGTTAACTCAATCAGGGTGAAATATTAACAAAAATGTGTACTGCAATAACAAAGAAGCTGCCCTCTTGTAAATCAGGTAACTGAAAAATGGTGTTTTTGTTTATGTTGTAAATATGAAACATGTAAATATGAAAGACACCTTGTGCATTACTGTTGAGCATCAGAATACCATGAGTGTTTCCTTGTGAATCCTCCACACATGTGTAAAAGGGATGAACTCCATAAAGGTTGGCCATTTCCTGATAAAAATTTATGTAACAACAAGCTGTACATTAACTATGAGTAAGGGATAATTAAGAATGGATGGTTCTTGACTAAGACAAAGGCAGTTGAAAACAGCATTGTTTATATAAGATTGTGAATATGATACCAAGGGTCATGAATATTTTTTACAACTGAAATCTTCCGTTTTCCTCCTCACAACAGTTTTTCACATATTTGTATCTGCACCTTGGGTCATAAAAATTCTTAGCTTGACACACAATACAAAGAAATGAATCTGAAAACATTCTGAGGAAGAACATTTTTTTTTGAAATGTTGCACACAAAGATATAATAAAGGGACAAAAGGTCATGGCCTTCTGTCACAGTGTCACTTACATTAGTATTCTATGCAGGAAGGATCAGTTATTTTAGGCTATACTTTCATTAGATTTGCTATTTAAATGTTATTTATTTATTGAATTTTCAAACTTTTATCACCCTTTTTTTAAATAAACAAATATTGCTGCTTAATGCATTTATCTGCCATAAAATTCATATTTCATGACTATAGTGGAGTATACAAAAAACATGTGGGTGATAATGATATGAAAATAACTTTCAAAATAAATAGCGCTAAATGACTAATATGAATAAGCATTGTTTTACTGAATAAATTTCATAACTTTGCCAAAATAAGTGTTCCTGAACTAGCAGCCCTTTCCCCCTCCCCCTCAAAAAAGGAGAAGAAGAAAGAAAGACAAAAACAAAAGAACAAAAAACAAAAAAACTTCGCGTCCACCCTCTTTGTTTGAAAGAGAATCCATTTTAAAAAATCTGAAAAATTCATGGTATAACGAAAACATTTTTTCTCTTATAATTATAATTTGTCAAATTTATCTTCAGTTAACATTTTACATGAAAAAACACAAATAATCTTTCCTTGAAATACTTGTCCAGCAGTCCTTATGTCTGGTCAAGAGAAGGAATGAGCAGATGAATAATCTTGATTACTATGTACAAGATTCACGTACATCCCAGGATGGTGGCTGGTCTCGTGAAAATGAGGGCCAAGTTTTACCCGGCTCGTGTCTGAATCTGCTGTGGACATGTTCTCCTAAACCATACACATTTTTAGATGGTAGTTTGGTGGTGATCTGAAGAAACTGGTCGGAAAGTACTAAACTTCCAGGACCCACTCCTATATCCCAACTGAAACAGATGAAAACACACACAAACAAAACTACTAATTTCTTTTCAAAGATTTATTTGTGGCAGATTTGATACTGCCAATCTGAAATCAAAAGCTGTGGTCCTATTGATTTTGCATGGACTGAGTGGAGTAGAGAGGGGTTATCATTCTGATTCAAACAGTTGTTGTTAAATTCCTCCTTCCATCGCAGATTAAAGAGGAGGGGAACGGAGGGAGGGTATGAAAGGTGACGGCAGATACATAAGTATTAAATTGGTTAATGAATGAGCAGGCCAATAGCTGAGTAGACAATTACTGAATTAGTGAGTAAGGATATTATAAAGCGTCTTCATAACAAGACACGTGTTTGGATTATTTTATTCTCCCTGATGTGATTTCATTACACAAAGTTCACACCAGTAAATCTAGTGGTATGATTTAATTGGGTCATGACAACAAATACGTCATGAATTAAATAGGCTTTATTTCTACTTTATGCCACCTTTCAACGGCCAGTCACAATAACATCTGTTTTTTTTTTAAATATTTTTTATCCACTACACTATTCACATCATATCATTCTCCATGCTCAGTTTTCATCCTTAACCTCCACCTCTCTCTCTCATTTTCTTCCCTCTTGTCCCACCCCCATCCTCCCTCTGAACCACCAACCCAACCACTAAACTCAGATCTTAATTAAGAACATTGGGTAGATTCTAGATCCTATTTCTATACTCCGGTATGGCATCTACTTACATGACAGTACCAGTAGACTTGCGGATGATCTGGAATGCAAAGCTTTCATTGTTTGTCACCCTCAGCTCATATGTTGGGTCTGCATCCGGACTGTGAGGTAGATTCATTGTCTTCGGAACTCTATACCTGCCATCTTTGATTGTATCGAACTGGGGAAAGGAAAAAGCCAGCCGTGTTATAAAATGTGACAAACAGGTGGTGTGATAAAGCAAGAGGCTGATATTCAAGTCACTTTCACTGGAGAATTTGCATCAACTAAGGACAAAAACAAGACAGCTGTCTTGGATTTACAAATTGTTAATGTAATCATACAAAGTACATGTATATCAAACCAAAATCGTGTGATAATAGTGTTTACCGTAAAGCGAGCCACGTTATTTCCTCTGTTTTCAAACTCAAACCTCCACAGTTGGGGTTCGCCGCCGAAAGGCAGATTGCCTGTGACGTTCAAAGTCCCTTTGTAGCCTAAAGATGTTGCCTGCAGTTCCTGGAAAACTATGGTATACTGGTCCTCAGTGTAGTAACATGCTGGTTGGTCCATGGATGGGTCGGGATCATAGGTGCATCCTCTATCTGTGCATTTAGCCTCATCAACCTGGGCTGGGTTTCCTACAGACCGAGGGAATGGAACAAGACTGTGGTGAATGCATCGCCATGTTGTCTTTCACATTCATAATCTTTTTCTTGAAATTGTGAAATTCTGGGCATTTCGATAAAATGATCATGATACATCTATATTTTTGTTTTCTTTCAATCAGAAAGAATGAGATAAGGAGGAGGAGACAGGTGGAGGAGGGGGAGGGGGGAGTAGGAGAAAAAGGAGAAGAGGGATACAGATGTAGACTGGGAGACATAAGGTAAGGTAACGAGAACGAATACTGAAATAATAATATTTCAGAACCGCACATCGCATTGGCATAAGATTGATATCAGTTATGTACACGGATATTGTTGTTCCTCTCCTAATACCTTCCGCTTCGGGGTAACAGTCCACTCTCTGAGCAGTCGCCTCTACACTAGGTGACTCATCATCATCTGAATCCATCAGTGCCAGAGGCACAGCGATGGCGACGACAATAGCAATGAGAAGGACGATACCGATACCGATGAGAAGAGGGCGTTTGTTGGTACATCTGCCTGACCGGGACTCCTCAGTGTCCATGCGATATACCTCTGATTTCGTCATGGTGATCGCCTCTGACCTGTCGATCGAATTAGTATCAACCTAACTGATCGATGGTTTTGATCAGGGCTGTCTGTTGATGACAAATACAGATGAACTGAAACAATGTACATGTATGAAAAAAGAAAGAGGCAGGGTAGAGAAGAAGACGGGGAATAAAAAGAAGAGAAAGGGATTTAAAAAAAAAAAAAGACTAAAAAAAAAGAGAAGAAACAATCGGAAACAGTGATTGGAGAGTCCAGCAAATAATCCTGATCAGCGCTGACGAGAATCTCAATAACGATGTGAAGTCAAAATTGTTAGTAAGCAAATTATCTGTACTATAAATCTGCAACAAAACCCACAACAGGCTTATGGACTTCTGAATGGATCCATATGAAATTTGGCACACATCATTGCTGCATATGGATCTGTGTTTCTATGTACATAAACCCGAAGAAAGCTTATTATTTTTGATGTTATTCTAAAAATGCGATAATAATTGAATAATAAACTCGCGAGGGTGCTTGATCCGAATTGTACGATTGTATGATGCGTTCAAAACACCAAACACATTTTCTCTGAGTAACATTCAGTGTAACCAGCCAAGATACTAACATCGAGGTGCGCACGCTTGCCATGCACTTTAAGTTGCAGGACAATATCGGTTTGATCTGTATTTAAATATCTTCCACGAAGGCTATGGGTTCTCTTCTAGTTTTTTTTTTTTTAAAGGAAAAAAATTAAACATGTAATAATATGCTGCAAGATGCGCCAAGATAAACATGGCAAAGAAGAACCTACAAACTGCAACAAGAAACATGAAACAGACTTCTGTCTAAAAATTAGAGACAGCTGAACCAATGCCTGCCTTATGAAATGTTCATGACTGATACGCTAGTCTGATGCTCTCCAAGGAAAGTGTTCAACAATATTCCCAATCTCTCGCTTTTCAACAGTTTTCTGCGAGTCTGCATGGCATTTCTCACCCCACTCACCTGGCCTGTCGATATCCCTGACGGCTTCTCTTGTTTCTTTGTGTTGAAAAATCGCTCTTCGCTATGCATTTGTTTTTCTTTTCTCACTGACTCCGTTCTTTCTTTCTGTCTTTCTTTCTTTCTCTTCTTTGTTCCCTTTCTTTTGTGTGTGTGTGTTCTTACCTTTGATTCTTATCTTTGTCTTCGAAATGCCTTAAGAATATTTCTCTTGGCCCTTCCTCCTTTCTTCTTTTCTCTCGTCACCCCCCCCTTCTCTCTCTCTCTCTCTCTCTCTCTCTCTCTCTCCTCAACGGCTTTACCCCTTTCCCTTTTTTGTGGGATTCTTTTATCTTTCTCGCTTTTCTTTATCCTATTGCATCTGGCATCTGATACCCCCTCTACTTGAATATCTTTTTGCATCCAGACTAGGCAACATTCAAATCGCAGAGCGCAGGAATAGCCGAGCTTCCTGGAAATAATGAAACGTATGGACTTCTGGCGTTAGACGACCTGCTAAAGTTGGTCACTAGAGGTATGATCGTCTATCACTAAAACTAGGATAGCCAATCTAAACTGATCACTGAAGTTAAGCCAGCTGTCATATCATTTATCATTTGCTAAAGGAGCAAATCGTGTTTATATTTACATATAAATAGACAAACAGACAGAGACACAAACACAGATAGACAGACAGATCGATAGATAGATAGATAGATAGATAGATAGATAGATAGATAGATAGATAGATAGATAGATA
>JBCEWB010688395.1:0-17271 GCA_039654565.1 Peronia peronii | reverse complement strand
TTAAAAATTTTGACTGTGATTTTGCTGTGCTGTGCTGGTGCTGTGCCGGCGTGCTGGCCTAACTGCGTTTGAGGTCTAAGGCTTTCACCATACCTGAATCTCATTACCCTAGCAGATCTAGCCCGACCAGAGGACTGTGCAAAGCGAGGCTGACACTGCTTCAAAAAAAAAGTCTTTAATGGATGAATTGCTGCTCGATATCGATGATGAAGGTGAGGGCGAAGGTGATGCTTGAGTGGACAAAGGCATCATGGGTATTGAGGAGGGTGATGCCTCTGTAGATGCAGGTACTTGGGGTGACTGGAGTGAGGGAAGAAGCATGGGCACCGGCATGGAGGATGATGGTTGTGCTGACTGAAGTGGGGGCGAGGGCATGATGGTTGCTTCTGCATGCGCAGAAGCATTAAGAGATGCTGCACGAAGTTTCTGTGGACATTGAGTAAACGACGAGATGTCTATAGCATTTTTGTTGAAGGGGAAAATCCCAGTCCCTCTGAAGCCAGATTTCACCTGGTCAGCAGTAAATGAGATTTGGTACAGGTCTTTTAGCATTCCAGGAAAGTGTTTTTTAGACACAGGTCCAGAGTGTGTGCGTGCATATTTAATCAGAAGGCCTTGCCACTTGCTTTTAACTGGTCTGAAGACTGATATATCAAGAGGTTGTAAAAGGTGGGTGAGATGAGATGGCAAACGAAGAAGGATGACATTGTTCTTTTTCGCTTCTTCAACCAAATTCAAGGTCACATGGGAGGTGTGGCCATCAAAAATTAGGATTCGAGGATGCCTTGCCAATTCTTTGGTGTTCCTGAGGAAAACGGTCTTGAACCAGTCGAGAAACTGGGGCCCTTCCATCCACCCCTTTTCACTTGTTGTGAAGTCTGTACCTTCAGGGCCACCTTGCGTCCAGTCCATGTATAAATTTTTCCCTTTGTAAACAACATATGGAGTAGAATTTGTTCACTAGCAGAGACAACACAGCTGACAGTCACCTGTTCTCGTCCACTGCCACCAATACATGAATCCAGATTCATCACAATTAAAAATCTGGCCGGGCAAGCCTTTCACACCTGCACTGTCCAAGACTGATTCTAACAGATGGAACCATTTTTTGATAACATAACGTCCGGAGATTCTGCCTCTGCCCTGGAGTTACTAAGATGCTCAGTTTTTCGTGGGGCTATGTTTGGATGGGGCTTGAGAAAACCCTCCAACCAATCTCTGCCAGGACAGTCTTCTACGAATGGATTTTCTAAAGCATTAGCAATCACATACTCTGGCACAATGTCTTTAAGTTCCTCTTTTCCAAAGCCCAGCCCCAGTCTGCTAGTACTAGCAAACATTCTGCCAGCTCCTTCTCTGTAGACGCAGAAAGAACAGTGCTCCTGCCAGTATGAGCATTGACAGGGATCTCGTCTCGGACTCTTCTTAGTAATGACTTTTTGTCTACTTTGTAGTGTTTTGAAGCTTGATAGGCCGACATCTGTTTACTCACTACAGAGTTGTAAGCGTCCATCATTGCCTGGCTTGTGGCATAAGATTTTGTGCCGCCTTCTTTTTTCTTGTACGAGCAAGCACAAAATTTTCTATTATTTTTCTTTTTTCCTCATCTTTCTTCTACATTTGTGAAAACACAAGAGCACAATTATGACAAAACGGGTTTAGAAAAAAGCCACATTCATCTATCTGTTCTTTGCAAACAAAAAAACTGGAAATTCGTTGCGAAGTTTAGATTTTATTGATGTTTTTGTGGAGGGCATCTGTTGCATTTAGCGTTCCTCTATACCCCGCCGGCACAGCGGGAAAACCCCCACAGAGATAAAGAATTAAACACATTTTTATTTCATACCAACCATGAGTCTGAAAATTTTCCAAAAAGTCAAAACATGGGTAATCTTTGTTACATCATGAAAATAAAAGTTTTCAACAGTATTTCTGTTTGTTTTATTGCATTGTGCTTTGTTCTAGGTTTATTGTGTCAAAAGAGCAAGGCAATGAACAATTCTGAGCTGCTTGGTGATTTTTTAAAAACATCCTGAAAACACCAGTCTCCAGTTTATGTAAAATTTCCGAAGGTCCTGTCTCCAGTGAGATAAAACATGAGATCAGTTTGCTGCACAAATCAGACTAGATCTAGACAGCGTGTGGGGGGATGCCTAAAGGCATCAAATGTATACAAACACACACACACAGAGATGATGACCCCCTGCCCAGTCCACACTAAACACAAGCCTCTTTGTTTCCCTTTCAGCTGAGCCACCAGGTTACATGTGGTTTCATAAATTTATTGCGCCCACCAGTCCTCTCCTCTCTTTACCTGACCACCTAGGCAAAGGGCACGCAGCTGGCTTCTTAATCCTTTGAACATGATCCCCAGGACCTCTCCTCCCCCCCTCCCCTGGGCTCCTGACAAAAAAAAAAACAAAACTGTACCTGTGGAACTAACTTACCATTCACCTCTAGTGCTGTATCTTCATATGGTAATTCTACCAACATGTGGATCCTTCCTGTAGACAGAGAGAAGCCTTGCAATGGGTGCACCAAAATTTTGTTTTTGTTTTTTTTTGCATGGCCTATCTTGATAGGTCATGTTGGGAAACCGCTGTACATGTTTATTGTATTTGCAACTGCATACAACACAGAGGTTGTTTCCTATGGCCTCATGAAAGACTTATAGGTGACGTGAGCCCAAGTCCTGGAGTCGCATGGAGGTATTCACATGGCTTTGTGTGCTGTGTTGTAGGGCTGCAGCCCCCCGTGGCAGTTTAAGTCTGCCATCAGTGAGGATCTCCCATGGAGTGACCAGGAGTGCCATCCTCGACATTCCAGGAGAGACATCTCTTCTTTCTCTCTCCTTGCTCCTGTCTTCTGTCCCGCTCTCTTTCCTCTCTTCTTCTTGACGTGTAAATGTATCGTACCGTGTTTGACATAATAAAGCCTTCTTTTTAATTTTCAAAGATTTATCTCTGTAAGAACAAAAATTGTTGGAAATTGAATGCAGGTTTAGATTAACTAGCCTATACTAGCACTAAGCTTAAGGAAAAGGGTAAAATCAAGTTCTAAAAGTAAATCAATAGAGCCTGAAACCAAAGGCAGATCACAAGATCAAGATCTACTTAAAATAAAATCTGAAGTGTAGATTCTAAGACTTGGTCTTACGTTTACAAGATCTAGATCTAACTTATTTGAAAACTTACCACGATCATTATCCAGAACTTTGTCATTACTGACATCACCAGCATCAGCAGATGGAGATTGGAGGCTGGGGTCGTCACCACCTTTGTCCAATAAGTGAACAACAACTGACCTGTTATAATCCCCTATTCTTTTGAATGATATTGAAGGCACAAAAATTCAGCTCTTGTGCCTTCGCATGCTTGGTCACCTTTTACCTTGCCTGGCGTAAGTTGTACTGCCTTTGTTCTTTAATGACTCCCTTTTCTCAAAGCTTGAGAAACTGCGCCAGGCAATGAATATTGGTGAAATTTTCATGTCGACAAGAAACAAAGGGTTTTTTTGTTTGTTTGTTTGTTTTTTTTAATGTGCTCAGAAAGCCAAAAACAATTCGGGGAAAGGCAATTTTACCCTCTTTTTTTTTTACTTTAATTTCACACCATTTTAATACAGATAGTCGGATCTAGATCAGATTTATACAAAATTAAACATTAATTTCGCAACCTATGAACCATGTTTCGGATCCATAGATAGCGCAGCGCATCACATTTTCTCCGCATGGGAAAAGAGAAGAAGGTCATCCAACACCGATTGAAAGAGTATTGAGTTGGAAATGGATAATCTTGTCACATACATTAACAGTTTATTTATTGAGATAACCGAACAAGAACACAACCACTGAACAGATATTGGAATAAATTTTTTTTCATGCACATAATACATCGTGCCCCCGCAGGGGCCCAGGGTTTATATAAGTAGGTTCTGTGCTCCCACCTGCAGGTGATGTAAGCCTGCCATCGGTGGAATGTCTCCCATGGAGTGCCATCCTCGACGTTCCAGGGGAGACATCTCTTCTCCTTCTCCTTGCTACTGTCTTCTGTCCCACTTTCTTTCCTCTCTTCTTCTTGACATGTAAACGTATCTAACCGTGTTTGACACAATATAGCCGTAATCGTGCTGATGTGTTGTTAAACCCCAACACAAGCAAACAAACATAATACACCGTATTTCTTAAATGATTATTGCAATGAAATTTGAGGTAAACATGAGCTATTTCTGACTGGTAGCCCATCAACAGCACAGCAGCGAATACCAGCACTTTAGGGTACCTGACTTCAGCATGAATAGTTCATCCTGGAGAACTTTTTCCACATTTCCTTTTTTAACTGCCAAGAAGATCAGCTTTTTGGAGGAATTTTGGTGTCTGAAGGGAAGAGGTGGACTTCACACCAGCTTTCCATGTTGGCAAATAGTCAATATAGTTGTCTCGAGGAGATGAAATTAGGTGTTCTGTTTCATCACTCATTTTCTTGTTTGTCCACACTAAATAAAGTGAAGTATCCGGTATTACATGTGCAGCTAAAAGCTTTTTTCTTTTTACTGCCCCTTCTTTTAATAATAGGGGACTCTGCTGGCACATTGCATCCATGTCTAAATGTTTATGTAAATTAAATTTCAGTCTGAATAATTTTCTAGTAGATCAGTTTTGCAGGACATATTTTTTTATTTGAGAGAGGGGAGGAAATGACTGGCCCACGACCCATATTAAATTTTTGTTTTTGTGTTGAAAAATTATGTAGCAAAAAATTGCAGATTTTCTTTTGTGGCTGTAGCTTCTCTGTTTTCTGTACTAGAAGAGAACCTACGGCCTCTGTGGGAGATTTTTTCAATATAGCCCTGCAACTTAAAATGTATGGAAAAATGTGCGCACCTGGATGTTATTTGGTTGATTAGACTGAATATCACTCAAAGAAAACGTATTTTGAACACGCCATACTATGGAATGTACAATTCAGATCAAGCACCCGCACGAGTTTATGAAATTATTTAATTATTATCGCATTTTTAGAATAACATCAAAGATGATAAGCTTTTTTCGGCTTTATGTACATAGAGACACAGATCCATATGCAACAATCATACAGTGTTGTGTGCCAAATTTCATATGGATCCATTCAGCTGTTTTGGGGTTCATAAACCTATTGTGGGTTTTATTGCAGATTTATAGTATAGATACCAAGAGCTTTTGAGCTAGCTGTCATTATTGTTCATACTGTTCAAGCTATTTGATCTTGTTTCAATCACTTTTTTTTTTTTCTCGACTTCAATCACTGATGCTATGTTATGGAGTACCGGAGAATTGCCATCATCCATTTCTGTTGACAGCATATGGCCAACAAAGCATTTCTCAGATGTTACTTTCTTGCCATTTCTGTAACCAAGTCTCATGATGTCAAATTATTATTTTCATGCTCTAAACTACATCAAAATCGTTCTTTCAACCAGGAGAAATTTTTTTGTAATTTTCTTTCTTTGTCTGCAACAAAGAACACCCCTGTCTGGAGAATTGTTCAGGAGTGGGTAAGGAACTACTCATTCGTGAATTCTTGTTTTTTCTCTGGGCTGGTAACCAGTATAAACATCTTTGGAATATTTACATCTTTTCACTTATTCACTTCCCTAGCCTCAGTGTACAGCAGATTGATTGAGAAGGCATACATTAATTTCTGTGTGTAAACTGCATTAACTCCAGAGTGATTACAGTTTCACCCTGAAGTGCTCTCTTTATATATTTCCTGTTTCAGTGTAGCCTTTGAGGTAATTTTTGATGTAGGTTCCCTTGTCTCGTCTTTCATGTTAACACTGAAGATCAGCTAGCCAGTATGTCTCTTTCTGATATGCTTAAAAGTGGCATATTAAATGACCCTTGTTAATTTTACAGATATAACAATTTAAGCATGGCTTATAACATGATAAACTGCAAAATTTGAAAGATTAATGTATCCATTTTCCATTCTCACTTGTGAAAGAATCGTTTAGATCTATAGGCAAAATATGGAAATCATTGGAAATGGACAAAAACCACTAATAACCAACAGTAATGTTAGAATCTATGTTGTTTGGGCAAAACACATGCATTAGAAAGCAAGATGATTTCTCTTTTTAAAACCAAGAATTGACAAATTATTGTTGCGCTAGTTTCAACTGGTCAAGCTGAAAAATTCTTATAAAAATCTGTCTTTGAATTATAGTCACTAAGCTCAAGTCTTCTGTACACAAATTTTAAAATATTTTTGTTGTAATAATCTGAAATGGCAAGATATCAGAAATGAGGCAAGATGTTCATAGTTTATGGCTCTTTTCTGGATGGATATCGACAAGTCATCCATCTCATCTATTAACCATATTTCAGATCAGATGAGTCACCAGAGATACATTGGTGGAAGTGGCAAAATTTCAGATTTATTGGCAGTCATATTGCATTCAGCAGTCATCTACATTGATGGCTGTAGAACCAACATTAAGAATTGTACAATGAGTCACAATCACAAATTAGTAATCATGTGCTGGATTATCACAAATTGAGCAGTCATTATGGACAGCTTTGTAATGCTGGCTGGAGAGCCAATATTTAGAGCGGTTTTTTTTTTTTGTTTTTTTTTAAAAGGTCACTAACGATTATTCTGGCAATTATTCATTACCGATCTGTGTAACAGATTACACAATGAGAACAGTCACTATGGACAATAATAAATACCCTGGACGTGAGTGCATGTTCATGAGGTCATTGCTCATTTTTCATGCACCAGTAGCAAATGAGAATTGACAGTCATCATGGACAGTTCTGTACTGCTGGTTGCATGTAGAGCAATATTAGGCAGGTCACAGCCTAGTATTCACATTTACATTGTAGACAACTCTGTAATGTTAGCTGAGGAGCCAACATTTAGAATTGTTCACTAAGTACCAGATTACTCTCATGCACTAGAAAACATAAATAAGAGCTGTCTCCAGAGCAATTTCATATTGTTGATTGAAGAGTCAACATTTAGAATTGTTTACTAAATCACAACTCAGTATTTGTGTACCAGATAGTCCCAAAATGAGACTAGTCATTGTGGATAATCTTCCATTGTCAGCTGGAGAGCCAGCATGCATATTGTCAGATCACTGCTCATCTCCACTCTCTTTTCAAGGAGATCTGGTCAAAAACCAAAGGACTGCCAAGATAGGTTGCTGTGATTAGATAGAACCACACAGTTGGTTGGTACCAGTACATGAAATAATGAAACAACGGCAGGTTACTTATGGCAACTCTGAATCTGAAGAGCAGGTTGGAGGACCAGCTTTCAGACTTGTCAGAAGCCCAGCATGACTTTTGCCACAGACGTTACCTAATTACATGTCAGTAAAATTCCTGCTTTGTATCATGTAGTAATATGGCCATTACCTTGTATAGTGTATCATTGTAATGAAATTAATATTGAACATGCAATCGCTGGAATCTCGTCCTGTTCCCACAATACCCAAACTCGTTTATTTTTCCCTTGCCACATGCAAGAACTTGATTTTTTTTTTCAGTGTTATTGTTAATTTGACATCATAATTACATCCTCTTTCCTCCTAACATACATTGAGAGCCTGAAGCTGGCTTTTCAAAAATCAAGGCCCTGTAGAGCTGTCCTGTTGTCCTAAGAATACATATAAGGAGATCTTTGAGCTTGATTTGGTAAAACTGTTGACATTTCTGCATCCTTTTTCATGTCAGTTGGCTTCAGTTCCGAGTCATAAATAGCTGGCTAAAATGTTTCACATGCGTTTCACACCCGTTTATATTGCATTTCTCACAGTAGACAATATTGTATCCATATATTTTACTGTTTGGGTTGTTGTTTGTGTGACCTGTACGTTTATCGTTTAGACAATATCTTGTGCAGCAGTCCTGGCACATTTGTCAGTCTTTTGCATCTCTTATGAAATGCTTGTCGCATACCTGCAGCTGCAAGGGTATGTAGAGTCATGGAAGTCTGGTTTGGCAGCCCTCTTTCTTTGGTCATCCTCAGGAACAGTGCCACTGCAACTATGCTGAGCACATGTGTTTTGAGAAATTAAGAAGGCTGTATTTCTTATTGCAGTATTGGATATATTTTGTCAGCTTGCATTAAAAAAAAAATTTTTTTAAGTGCATCATACACAGGTGGTGTTCACTTGCTTTATTTTTCCTCTGGTTTTTGGTTATAACCATGCCATGCACAGAACACCACTATTTTGCCCCAAATGTGGAGGAATATTTGATTCTTTAAATGGGCAGGGAATGAAAGTATATATTCTCTGCAAATGCTATTGGAGTGCTGACTCGCCATCTTTGTTTTAGAGAAGAGGATTGATAGTGTACCACAGTCTGGAAAGATATGGTACTTGTTCCAAATGTTGGTGGGCATGTTCTTCATACATGTATTTTGACAGAATTTCAGTCAGACATATCACTTATCACAGAGATCTGCAAAGGCTAATGGAGTGCTGTTTCTCCATCTCTGTAATCACAGCAGAGCAGACGTATTGACCACCTCTGGAAAGATGTGGTACATATCCAGGTGTTGGTGGGCATGTTCTTCATATTTTGACAGAATTTCAATCAGACTTATCACAGAGATCTGCAAAGGCTAATGGAGTGCTGTTTCTCCACCTCTGTAATTACAGCAGAGCAGATGTGTTGACCACTTCTGGATCCCCCGCGGGGGCCCGGGGTTTATAAGTAGGTTCTCTGCTCCCACCTGCAGGTGGTGTAAGCCCGCCATCGGTGGGATGTCTCCCATGGAATGCCATTCTCGACATTCCAGAGAAGACATCTCTTCTCACTCTCCTTGCTCCTGTCTTTTGTCCCACTTTCTTTCCTCTTTTCTTCCTGACGTGTAAACATATCTTACCATGTTTGACACAATATAGCCGTAATCGTGCTGATGTGTCATTAAACCCCAACACAAACAAACCACTTCTGGAAAGACGTCGTACTTGTTCCAGGTGTTGGTGGGCATGTTCTTCATATTTTGACAGAATTTCAGTCAATACTTATCACAGAGATCTGCAAAGGCTGATGGAGTGCTGTTTCTCCATCTCTGTTATCACAGCCGAGCAGATGTGTTGACCACTTCTGGAAAGATGTGGTACTTATTCCAGGTGTTGATGGGTATGTTCTTCATATTTTGACAGAATGTGAGTCAGACTTACACAGAGATCTGCAAAGGCTAATGGAATGCTGTTTTCCCATGTCTGTAATCACAGCCGAGCACATATATTGACCACTTCTGGAAAGATGTGATACTTGTTCCAGCTATTGAGGAAGGGGCATGCTCTTCATATTTTGACAGAATTTCAAACTTATCTCAGAGGTCTGCAAAGGCTAATGGAGTGCTGTTTCTCCATCTCTGTAACCACAGCAGAGCAGATGTATTGACCACTTCTGGGAAGATGAGATACTTGTTCCAGGTGTTGGTGGGCATGCTCTTCATATTTTGACAGAATTTCAGTCAGACTTATCACAGAGATTTGCAAAGCTAACGGAGTGCTGTTTCTCCATCTCTGTAACCACAGTAGAGCAGATGTATTGATCACTTCATGAAAGATGTGATACTTGTTCCAGGTGTTGGAGGGCATGCTCTTCATATTTTGACAGCATTTCAAATCTGCAGAGGCTAATGGAATGCTGTTTCTCCATCACTTTAATCACAGCAGAGCACGTGTATTGACCACTTCTTGAAAAATGTGGTACTTGTTCCAATTGTTGGTGAACATGTTCATCATATTTTGACAGAATTTCAGCCAGACTTATTACAGATATGGATCATAATTGTTGAGGAATCAAGAGCCTGTGCTCTACTTATGCCAATAAAGTGCTGTTTCTCCATCTTTGCGACTACAATAGAGGCTTAATAGTGTATCACAGTCTGGAAAGATATGATACTTGTATCAACTGTTGGTGGGCATGCTCTTGATATTTGACAGAATTACCATACTAAAACTAGTAAGAGGATGTTGGATTAGTTCAACTTCAAGTCATGAATAATGCAATGTTATAAATTTTGTTCTGTTAATGACCTCTGGTTTCCCATATTCATTCATCAGAGTAAACTGAATTTTTGTTTTATATTATAATGACAACTCTTTTCTTTTCACCCTTTTGCATATTGTCTAACCAGTAACTTGCCTCCAAATGTCGAGGAATATTTGGCAGGGAGTCAAAGCCTCTTCTCTGCCTGTGCCAATGAAGTGCTGTTTCTCCTTCTAGGCTATTACAGGAGAAGCTTTAAAGTGTATCACAAGCTGCAAAGATGTGGTACTTGTTCCAGCTGTTAACCGGCAATTTCAAAAGATTTTGACAAAATGTTTGCCAGACTTCAGTCCAGAGATGGATCATAAATATTAATGAATTTAAACTATCTTTCTTTATTCATATATTGTGTGAAAGTTGGGCATAAATCCTAGGCAAATTATAACTTATTTGATTGTTTGACTTGGATGTGTTATATTGTCGGTCTTTACTGACTTGGATGTGTTATATTGTCGGTCTTTACTCTTGAAACAATATTAATCAAATTGATCTGATCACTGATGGTAGTTCTGTGGCTGTACGGAAGAGCATTTCTTCTGCATGCCACTCATTACTGATGATTACTAGCCAGCACACCAGCAGACATTCAGGGTCTTATTGGTAGTCATTTGCCATTATCTGGTGTAACATTAGACATCTTACCTTAAGGGATGTTTGATAGACAAGGGTCAAAGTCCCCAATTCTCCCACCCCTTTTTTTTTTCCAGTGACACTGAATTGACAGCAGTAACATACTGTTTTTCTCGGGGATTGTTGCTCATTTGTCATTAGCTCGTTGCACTCAGTGCTAAGAAATTGTTGCAGAAAGATGATTCACCATGTCTACAATTCGTTTGTCTGGAGGCCATAAAATTTGGTCAGCTCAGCTCAGCATTCTTAAATATATTATATAGGGCCCAGCTGTTGATGACTTTGAAGTTATGGGCTTTATTCTTCATGGTGAACTGAATTGTGTTGTGAGATATCTTTTTTTTTTGCTTTTAAATAAATGTGCTATGCACAATAGTCTACAACTGGCATTTTGTTTTCCTATGATGAAGAACAGATTCTTCAGATATGCAGGGAATCAAAGCCTATTCACTGCAAATGCATAAGTAGTGCTGTGTTTCCATCTCGGCTATTACAGCAGAGTTTTGATATTGTACTATCGTCTGCAAAGATATGGTACTTGTTCCAACTGATGGTGGACAGATTCTTCATATTTTGACAGAATTTCCACCAGACTTGTCTCATTCCAGTGATGGATCAAAACCGGCGGTCTAAGTCTATTCTCAGCAAATTCCAGTGAAGTGCTGTCTCTTTAACTTTACTATTACAGGAGAGGCTTTTGATAATGTGCTATATAATGTCTGCAAAGATATTTTCTTGTTCCAGACTGTTGGCGGGCAACATCCTTCCAGAGATGGATCATATTTTTTTTTTTTTTTTGCAGCATAATACAGTGTATCTATTCGTGTGTGAGAAAACAAAAGCACAAATCCTATTGCATGGCTCATGCAGTTGAGGGTAGTCCAAATCATTTTTCAAATTCACTGAGTCCATTCCGTTTTGTTATGGGCTATTCTTGTCGAGTGTAGAAAACTTGTTACATTGATATATTATACATTGTTGTAGCTGAAAACATTGAGAAGCTATGAGATCACTCTTTAAGTTATGAGGAGATATAAAAAAAATTAGGGGAGAAAAATAGTTTTGAGAAAAATGCAAAAAAACGAAATCCACTGACTATAAAAGACATTGAAAAATCTTTAATGCGCACAAAACTCTACAATTTGGCAGAGAAGACATCAAAGTAACCATAGGCCATGAAATATGAAGCCCACTCTCTCTGCCTCCTGGCTTGTTCTTGGGTCTCAAATGTGGCCTTGGCACTTATATTTGCTACGGAAGTGTCTATTTGACCGACAGCTCGGGTGAATAGTCCACGACAGGCCCATTTCCCTATTTGAGCGATCGGTATCTAGCTCCCCAACCAAAGTCCAATGATTTTTTTAACGGTGGAATCCTCACAAGATATATTCTTGAGTTCAGCAGTTTGTCGCCCCAGAAATAACATTGTCCTATCTACAACATAAAACTGTTGTAGTTAGAACAATTTAGTTCTGGGGTGACGAGTTGCTGTTATCAACAGGAGCAGAATAAAAGAATTGACAATACCATCTTTTCCCTCATTTAGATAGAGAATGCTGCTGAATTTTTACTATCCCCCATCTATAAAAAAAATCTGCAGTAAAACACACACCAAAAAAACCCCCGAAAATTGTCATTTTGACCTGAAATTGGAAAATGCAGGTGCTTCCTTCCCCTTAAAAGCATCAGGGTTTCTGCATGTATTCTTTCTTAATTTATCATATTGTTTTTAGGCCGATTTACACATGATACAAAGCTACAGCCCCACACAGAACAGTAGCAACCTCTGGAGAATGGGCATCTTTTCTGTTGCTGTGAGTAGGCTGCATGTGCTGTGTTGTTTCATCCATCCATAGGACATAGATCGAATAAATATTTTTGTGTGTTCTCTTACAACATTATGCTGTTTAGATGAATACTGCTTCTTCCCCATACTCTTTTCCATGAAACATTTATACATTATCATTTTTTATTTGTTGTAATGTTCTTGCATCAGCTGGTTTCTGTGTTACAGTTTGCATTTCCTCCTAAGTTTTAAACACCATAAACACAGATGTTTTTCATTTGAACCAGAATGGCCATAAGCACTGGCTAAAAAACAAGTCATGAAAAAGAGAAGTGTTTGCTCAGCCATTTATATTGACTAAGGGATATGACACTTCGCCAAACTTCATTGAAAATGAGAGACAGCTTTTGATAACTGTCTTTCACCTTCACTAGTCCTATGAGCAGCATATTATTTCTTTAATGTGGTTTTGAAGATTGGCTACTTGCATACAGATCATAAAAGTATCCATACCATGATCATCACTCAAGTTTGAGCCAAATTTCATTTTCAGGAATGCTCCCATCATGCTATGTAAGCAACCCATTTCTCTGATACCTAGCAAGCACTTCGTTCACAAAGTCATGAAGGTTTTTAACACACACCATAGATTTTCTAATCTTATCACCTTCATCGTTAACAAAGTAACAATTCTTGTATGATACATCTAGCTGATGTGGAATGATCTTCATTAGTTCTTTCCTTTGGGGCCATTCATTCTCAAAAACACCCTGCGAGGGCCCAAGGTACATAAATTATAGATTCTTTGCTCCCACCTGCAGGCAGTGAGAGCCTGCCATCAGTGGGATGTCTGCCATGGAATGTCATCAGTGTTCCAGGGGTGACATGTCTTCTCGCTCTCCTTGCTCCTATCATCTGTCCTGCTCTCTTTCCTCTCTTCTTCTTGACGTGTAAATATATCTTACCGTGTTTGGCACAATATAGCCGATTGTGCCAATGTGCCGTTAAACTCCAACACGAACAAACATTTTCAAAAACACCATACCACTTATTGGCTATAATTTTCTTACTTGGACCAGATTTCTCTGCAAGAATATGTTTTACATCTTTTTTTTACGGCTCTACCGCACTACGACAGTCCCGTCTCGGGATAGACTTGTCCTGTCCCATGGTTGATTTTTTTGTTTCAAAACACATACCGCACTAGGACAGGACAGGTCCAGGACATACTGCACCGTCGTGGTGTGCTTTCTCCTACATTGCATTTTGAAGATGGATGAAAGAAAGGTTGCATGTGTTTGCGCTTTGTTGCTTCGCATTAGAAAAAAGAAATAGAAAAAAACAATGTTGGGTGCATCCTCTAATGACCCAAAGATTACTCAAGGGTCAATTCCATAGGCTTTATGGTGACCTCCGATGTTACGCTGAAAAGTTTTGTGGCTACCACAGTATGAGCATAGAAAGCTTTGACAATCTTCTACATCTTGTTGGAGCAGCTATCACTTTTCAAGACACAGGGTTCAGGCAGACTGTATTACCAGAGGAGAGATTGTCTGTGGCGCTGAGGTAATTATAATCATGACTGGATTGCTTTGTTTGGTATATGCAATATTTTTTAAATCGTATCTCTTTACAAACTTTTTCCATCAATTTTTCTCTATTATATTCTGTGAATTATGACTTTTGTCTTTCTTTTCCATCGCTTTTCTTCGTCCCTCCCGCACAGCATGCACGGGACTGGTATTTTAGTTGCCGCCAGCGAACGAGAGGTCATGGGGTCATTTACCTGGCGCGGCAGCTAGTGCGCTGCTGGAACTGAGCAGTGCTTTAGCACTGATTTGGTGGGTTTCTTTGTCATTATATATGAGCTGCTTCCTTAACAATACAGTTAAATGACTCAAACAGATTGACTTCAAATACAATTTTACAGGATCGCTTAAAATCTAGAGTATATTTCTGTCTCAGTTTGTCAAAAAATGGATCATCTTTGATCGTTCAAAACTCAAAACTGGCAGCCACAATGAGTTTGGAATTTGGCAAGGTGATAGACAACATATCAGTCTTTGCACAACTAAAGGAGAAATCCGCTTAACGAAAATGAAACAGTTGAGAGGTAATTGCATCCAATAGAAGCCTATTACATTAAGTTCTCTTTACGCGTTTTAGCCTCCTGCCAGTGGTTATCTCAGCATGACTGAAGACTATTCGATAAACCAATACAGTCAAATCCTTACAAGAGATACACTACAATAATATCAAAAACAAAACAAAACAAAAAAAATCCAGTCAGGTAACGGGATATTAATAGAATGTATGATTTTTTTTTCCTCATTCTGCCTATTTTCTTGTCTAGTTTCCTTATGCACTTTCCTTGTGCCTGATTCTTTTGTGGAATGCAACATTGGTGCAACTTGTAACACATGATTATGCTTTACAAATTGTAATTTCTGTATGCTGTTATTCATACCGCATTCCCATTTTTTAAAGCATTCGGCTTGTCTTTCATGTATATCTTGAAACGTAGTTTGCCACGCCATGAACATACCACAATGGCGATGTTTTGTTCTGGGGTGTAAACAGATTCAAAGGTTCTCTGCAGGTGGCTGTAGAAGGGTCGAATCTTGTGAAGAGAATCATGGTCAGCATGATCAGGAGGCAGGTAAAATCTGTTGTTGCTAATGTGGAACAGAGACAAAATTGCCTTGAAGCGATTGCGTGACATGATTTTTTAACAGAATGGAGTGTGAATAAAAAAGTCGCGGGACCAGTAGCATAGTTGGGTTTCATGTTTGCTTGACCATTCAACGCATCCTTTCTCTCTGCTGCATAACGGTTTGTTTCCATGACAAAATGTTGTATGATTTCATCAGTGATGAATAATTTGTAACATGTGAGATGGTCTGCATCATCAGGCACATTTTGGAGACCAGGTGTACCTATAAATGGTGGGACCAGTGGATATTCAGCAAGATTTTCAGTCCAGTCATTACCAGAGACCCCACGGTCTCCTACTGTCTCTGCTACTTGGTCATCGGCATCATCGTTGATGCTGTCTGTGTCCATCCCATGAACAGTTTGGTAGGAGCCCCTATCATCATCAGAAAGCTCTGACATATCATCTTGATAACTGCTTGGACTTGATGGTCCTGGCCCTGGGCTATTGCTATCTCTTTGGGGCTGGGGTTGAGAGATAAACTTCTTCAGACCTGTAGCTTTACCTTTACCTTTACCACACCCACGTGAGGTTGAAGGTGTTGGACCCAAGCCCTTTTTCCAGACACAGGTACATACATGGGATCATCGTCTGATAGATCCAGGCCAGCAGTAAAGCAATTCACTATCATTCAATTCAATCTCAGAACCATCAGTTCTGAACGTTTCAGAGACGTTTCGACCGCACTTTCGCTTGCCATCATTCGATCCCTGTGTTTACAACCGGGCTACGAAAGTTGTATTGCTAGATCATCAATAACTAGCTATACGCACATATTTCTGTTTGACTAATGATTCTATTCTCACAACGAATGTATGGGCTACATATTACCGTAAAGAAACGGCAGGTACATGACAACTACGGCAATAGAGAAAATAGAGAAAGCAGTGACCGAGAGTGTCATTATTTACAGTCTATGAGCCTAGCGACACATACAAATCTGTAACCAAAAAAAAAAAAAGACCCAGCTTTCTTTTGCCTTTAGTTTTATTTTAAATTTCATTTTCATTGAACATCCCAATTGTGACAACTTGCCTTACAAGAGGAGGCTGTCACAACAAGATAAAGAGGAAGATTTCACAAAAGAATTGTTACAAAACCCAGTGAGTTTGAAAAAGGTATAATTTCTTCTTTAAAGTACCCAGCAGATCCTACTGTGGTTGGTGCAACCACTACCACCACATCAACAATCATTCTCACCACCACCCTCATTGTTATTATCACCATCAATAAATCATCATCAGTAATCTCCCTCAATACCACTACAACCAATCAGTAACTATAGCAACTAACAATAACTGTTCAACAAAGTGGACAACAGCAGCACACTACAGCTCTAGTAACCACATTCAGGACCATCACGTCATTTTACTCCACCTCTTCATTATATCAGAGCATTATCACCACCACCACCATCATTTTATAGACAAGACCTGAGATATAGATTTTGCTTAAAAAAAAAAAAATGTGATTTCGGGTTAAAGTCCTACCTTTTCTGAGTATATATATGGTATCAAAAAGTGGATATGTCCATTCTAGTGTGTTTGACCCATGGTCATTCAATGGTAGGCCTGGCCTACTGTCAACCAGGATTTGGCTCCCTGCTACAGGCAGTGAGGGATCATCACTGTTTGGTTTGGTTATATATAGGCAAAAAGTGCATGAAACACTTGATTACGACCTCTTCTAGCAATATCTTGAACCCCAGTGCAAAGGATGGACATTGGATGACCACTCTGAGCCGAAAAAAATTGCTGATCATGTAGATTATCAGTGTATGCTTTCACTGGGCATTCTAAAATAAACTCCCATGTCCTATAAATAGAAAACCTACGTTTCAGCCACCACCCGGTCATTTCTCCGGCAGAACGTTAACTCCCACAGCGGTTACATATGTTATGTGAATACATGTACATTTAGTTAAATTGCAATAATAATAATAATAAAGGGCATTTATATAGCACCTCACCCCTGGAGGGCTCGAAGCGCTTTACAGCAGAACCACAACGTTGAACAGAATATGCCTCAAAACAAACATGGGCAGCAACATACACACAAATTCATACCATGGTATACAGATAC
>JBCEWB010688284.1:0-17276 GCA_039654565.1 Peronia peronii | reverse complement strand
GCAGAACCCGCGAGTCGATCCCGGCCCGTTTGCTCCGTGAGCAGACGCCATACCACAGAGCCACTGCGTCCCCCACATAATAGGATTGGTTACAAACACCTCCTATTTCCACCGTGATGAAATGGCCTCGAGAACGGACCGAACGGTGACAGAAGTGGAGGGCAAATCTCTGCGTGTTGCGCGAGTGTCTGTGGCTGTTATGATCCTCATTAGGTTAATTAAGCAGCTGATGAGCGCGCAGATTTTTATTACCGTATCCTCACTTCTCACAACTTTGGCGCAACGGTCCTGCTGTGGTAGCGGGAGTGGTGCTTGATGACCGTAGTCGGTGCTGGTGGTAGTGGTGATGATGATGGTGATGCTGTCGCCGTCAATTGAGATAACCTCCACCAGAAGGTTGGAAGACATAAATAGAACGTAAAGCCGCCAGTGCTATGACTGTTGTAGTTGCTGCTGATATTGTTGTTGTTGTTGTTGTTATTGTTGCTGTTGTTGTTGTTGCTAGTACTGTTGCTGATGCTACCGCCATTGCTTATGTTGTTATCGCTCTTATTGTCATTATTGTTACAATGTTATTTCATTGTTATCATAACATTGTTCTTATAATTCTATCACATTGTTATAACATTCTTTTTACGTTTTATTACTTTGTCATTATGTTGTTATTGTCGTTGATGTTATTCCTATTAGAGATAATATCATAACTGACCAAAAACAGTGAAAAAGTACAAACTCATACGTGCGATTCGTTCAGCACATAAGGGCCCATTTCTATTGACTTCAAACAAAAAATAATAAAAAGATTCGTGGAGTGTAGGGCCCTTTTGACATCCATCATGCCAAGCTTTGATCGACACTTCTTTCATCCCACAACGATATACTGCACGGATGATCTCCCAGTGATTGCAAAGGGGTAATTAGAAAAAAAAGTAGGTCGCAGAAATCTCTTAGTTGGAGAGTTTGAAGTGGGCGCTGCCTTTCTAAGAGATTGGCTCTGTTCTGTGTGTGACAGAGATGGGATGAAATTTTGGGGTGGTTTGATTGTCTTCTGCACCGTACTTATGCGGTGAACACACGAAGTGTGTGGGCGAGAAAGTGAAAGGTGGCGATATTGCATCATGCAATAATCTTTGCTGTTTGCTATTTCATGCAATGATCTTTGATCTTGATTGTTTTTGTCAATGATTTTTAATCTCGGCTGTTTTGATGCTATGATCGTTGCTGTTAGCTGTTTAGTGCAATGACTTATGTTTACATTTCATGCAATGATCCGTGTTGTCGACAGTTTTAGTGCAATGATCTTTGTTGTTTCTTTTTTATGAAACGATCCTTGTTCACTAATTAATCTTTGTTGTTGACTATTTTATGCAATGATCTTTGCTGTCCGGTATTTTAGAGCAATGATCTTTGATGTTTACTATTTGATGCAATGATCTTTCTTGTCAGCTGTTTTAGTGCAATGATCTTTCTTGTTTGTTGTTTTAAGTAAATGAGAAAAGTTGTTTACTATTTCATGCATTAGTCTTTGCTGTTTATCATTTTAATGCAATTTCTTTGTTGTTTGCTCTTTTGTGCAATTATTTTTTTTCTTCTGTTTATTCCTTTTTATCCATATTATTTTTTTCTGTGCTGTTGTAGTTGTTATTGTTGTTGTCATGGTGGTGATGTTGTTGATAGAGGTGTTGATGACCTTGCAAATATTGTAGTATTTGTAGTGGTTGTGATGGTGGCAGCAGTAGTGGTAGAAGTGATTGCGGTGGTAGTTGTATCAATGCCAGTTATGGTGGTCGTAGTTGTTGTGATGGTAATGGGAGCAGAAGTATGGTGGTGGTGGTATTTATAGCAGTCACAGTAGTAGTGGTGATAGTGATGGTTGTGATGATAGGGTGTGGTAGTTGAAGAGGGAGTCGAAGATGTAATAGTTATTATAGCAGCAATGATGGTTGCAGTTATATTATCAGTGATCATTGAAATAGTGATGATGTTGTCCATAATGATGATGATATGATGATCGTTGGAGAAGTAGTGTTAGTGATAATATTTATGATACTACTGTTGTTGACGACGACAGTGATGATGATCATCATCATATTATGTGGGTAACTGACAGATGCAGAGTGGCTGAACAGCAGAACCACACCTTCAGACTCTTCGCCTATTCAATTTACATTATCTGGCCCATCCCTTCATCAGTATCATCAACATCATCGTCTCCATAATAATAATGATAATAATAATTGTAATAGCAGTACTAGTAGGAGTAGTTATAATAGTAGTAGCAATAGTAGTAGTAGTAGTAGTAGTAGTGAGAGTAGCAGTACAAGTAGTAGTCGTAGTAGTAGTACCAGTAGCAGCAGCAGTAGTAGTAGTAGTAGTAGTAGTAGTAGTGGTAGTAGTAGTAGTAGTAGTGGTAGGAGTAGTAGCAGCAGTAGTAGTAGCAGTAGTGGTAGTAGTAGTAGTAGTAGTAGTAGTAGTAGTAGTAGTAGTAGTAGTATACTAAGAGTTACAGTAGCAGTAGTAGTAGCAGTAGCAGTAGTGGCAGTAGTAGTAGTAGTAGTAGTAGAAGTAGTAGCAGTAGTAGTAGTAGTAGTAGTGGCAGTAGTAGTAGTAGTAGAGGTAGCAGTGGTAGTAGTAGTAGTAGTCGTAGTCGTAGTCGTAGTAGGAGTAGGAGTAGTAGTAGTGGTAGTGACAGTAGAGGTAGTGGTAGTAATACTAGTAGTAGTAGTAGTGATAGTAGTAGTAGTCATAGCGGTAGTGATAGTAGTGGTAGTGGTAGTAGTAGTAGCGATAGTAGTAGTAGTGGTAGTAGTAGTTGTAGTAGTAGAGGTAGTGGTAGTAGCAATACCAATAGTAGTAGGGATTGTCGTAGAAGTAGCAGTGATAACAGTATTTGTGGTGGTAAATGTAGTAATGGTATTGACAGCATAATTGAAGTGTTGGTAATAGTAATGGCAGTAGTAGTAATAGTGACAGTAACAGTAGTTAAAGTAGTAGTCATGACAGTAGTAGTATTACTATTAAAAGCAGAAGTAGTAGTGGTAATGGTCATGGTGATGGTAATGTGTAGTAATAGTAGCAATAGCAGTAACAGTAGTAGCAGTAGTAAAAGTAGCAATAGTAGTAGTAGTAGTAGCAGCAACAGTAGCAGTATTAGTAGTAATAAAAGTAACAACAGTTGTAGTAGTAGTAATGATAGCAACAGTAGTAGTAATAGTAGTAGTAGTAGTCGTAGTAGTAGTAGTAGTAATAGTAGTAGTAGTAGTAGTAGTAGTAGTAAGAGTAGTAGTAGTAGTAGTAGTAGTAGTAGTAAGAGTAGCAGTACTAGTAGTAGTAGTAGCAGGAGTTGTAGTAGTAGTAGTAGTAGTAGTAGTAGTAGTAGTGGCAGTAGTAGTAGTAATAGTAAGAGTAGCAGCAGCAGCGGTAGTAGTAGTAGTAGTAGTAGTAGTAGTAGTAGTAGTAGTAGTAGTGGTAGTAGTAGTGGTAGTAATAGTAGTTGTGGTAATGGTAGTAGTAGCAGCAACTGTAGTAATAGTTGTGGTAGTAGTAGTAATATTAGTGGTAGTAGTAGTAGTTGTAGTAGTAGCTGCAATAGTTGTAGTAGTAGTAGTAATAGTAGTAGTAACAGTAGTAGTAGTAGTAGTAGTAGTAGTAGCAGCAGTAGTAGTGGTAGTAGTAGTTGTAGTAGTGGTAGTAGCAAGATAGTAGTAGTAGTGTAGTAGTAGCTGCAATAGTAGTAGTAGTTATAGTAGTAGTAGTAACAGTAGTAGTAGTAGTAGTAGTAGAAGTAGTAGCAGCAACAGTAGTTGTAGTTGTAGTAGTAGTAGTAGCAGCATAAGTAGTAGCAGCATAAGTAGTAGTAGTTGTAGTAACAGCAGAAGTGGCAGTAGTTACAGCAACATTTCATAGGCCTACAGTGAGATGAACCGCCTATCTGAACGTCCAATGTCCACTCTCTAGTTTTCAGGTCAATGTCTCAGTTTCCGTGGACAAATGGAAAAGGACTCACAGAGAATCTGGAAGCTTCAGGATCTGGAAATCACAGTGGATAAACTCATCAACCTTCTTTTCCTCCCCATCTTTCTATCTCAATGGCTTACTTTCCTCCCCCCCCCCCTCCTTCTCTCTCACTCTGTCATCTTCTTTTGTCACATCGTCCTTCCTTTTCTCTGTGTCTCTCTCTCCATCTCACTTTTCTACTGTCTGTAACTCTGTCTGTCTGTCTGTCTCTCTGTCTGTCTGTCTGTCTGTCTCTCTCTCTCTCTCTCTTTCGTCTTCCTCTTGTTATCTTTTTTCCTCTATTTGTCTCTCTATGTAAGCTTATGTCTCTTTCTCCTCCTTTCGGTCTGTGCCAGTCTCTCGCTCACATCATCTCTATCTTTTCTTTTCTCATTCTTCCTTTCTGCACTCTTCCTTCCATCATTGCATATGCGTTTTTTTAATCCTACTATTTCCCTCTGTCTCTTTCTCATGAATCACTTGCGGGCATCAGATATCCCAACACCTCTACACACCCTCTCTCTCCTTGAACTATAAAATCTTTTACTCTCACTTACCCACTTTTATCTCTCTTTCTCTCTCCACTATTTTCCTAGCTTCTCTCTCTCTCGCTCGCCTCTCTCACTCGCCTCTCTCTCTCTCAATCAATCAAAGATCCATTTCTATTCCGATGCTTTAGCCCATTCTCCGTCACAAACCAGCCGAAGTTTTTAACTGGCAGATGGAAAATCAATACGCGGCTCCTGATTGGAGGGATTTAATGATGTGCCCGCCCACTTTGCAATCCCGCAGGAACTGACAATAAACTACGCGCTGAGCTCGTGCGGAGAATCCGACATTTATTCGGCAGTTCATCAAATGTCCATTTCCCTACAGGAGATCACAATTATCATAGGGCCGCTGACTCGCTACGTTCACGGATCCATATCGTGTATGAGAAAAGCGCTCACCGCGTAGTTTCTATCAACAATTGCGGGGAAACTGCCGCACATAGAAACATACGGTTTTCCCAGAATTTCGTCCGCATGGAAAGCCTAAGTTCTGTCACGACCAATGGTGTCAATTTAGTTACACACTACTCACTATTTCTACGATCTCCTCTATAGCGTACTGAGCTATAGAGCGTATTCGACGTGCAATTTCTACGTAGGCCTGCGTAAAGAACAAATCTTCAAGTAGCCAGAAGTATTGAGGGATTCTAGATTTGAATTTTCAGTAGTTCCTCAAAAGTTGATAGGACGCTGTTGGAACATTGTCATTCAGAACAATTTTTAGAAAAAAAAAATCAAAATTGTCCGAATTTTAGACCATCTTTTTGTTTTAGAGAGTAAATTGTACCCTTCCCCCCCCCCCCCCCCTCCCTTTTCCGCCCGCTGCCGCCCTCATCTTACAGATCATCCCAACCAATTTGAGAATCAGCCATGCAGAGAACTTTCCGCAGATACCTCAACATGTGCGTCTCCCCAGGTGCTCATCTTTCGCGTGGCAATGGCTGGGTAGATCAACAACTCATCTAAGAGTCTCGTTTTGGCCCGATCGGCGCGCCAGTCGTTCTGTACTAAGTTGAATGAATATTTCCCATTCCATCCATCTTGTACTTTTGGTACAAAAAGAATCGCATATTCCTTTCCTCCAGAACTAATCTGAAGAAAAAAAATTATGTCTCTTTGTCTATGTCAATATGAATACAAAATACGAATACAAATACCGTCCCCCCATATGTCTCTTTCAACCCCCTTTTCATTCTTTATGCTCACCTTCTTTCTCCCTCTTTACTAATATCTGTTTCTCTTTCCTTTACTCTTTTTTTCCTTCTTTTTTTCTCGTTTCTGCCTATCTGTCACTCATCCCTGTTGAAGTTGGGGATGAATAACACAGTGTATGTGGACCAAAAATGTAAACATAATCTCTAAATTTAATCAATATTTGGTTCATTGTTGTATAAAAACTTTTGTTTAGAGAGGCTAATCGACCACAATTGCTGCCGGCTCTTTTTTCCACTTTGAAAAAGAATCACGACAAAACACAAAACCGCCTCCTGTCGCCCTCACGCTTCCGAACATTCCCGTCAATTTCCGCCTCATCCAACAGGTCATCCCAACCAATCTGATAGTCAAGCATGCAGAAAACTGCCCGAGATAGTTCTACATCTACGCCTCCCGAGGGGCTAATTTCTCGCTCGGCACTGGCAGGATAGATCAACAACTTATCTAACAGATCCTTTCGGCATGATCGACGAGCTAATCGCTTGGAAGAAGTTAAATCAATCTTTGCTCTTTGCCATTCTGCAGTTTTCTTTTACTTTTCTTATTAATGTGACCAAAATAATTCCCTTCATTTTGCATCAGAATTTGAAGTAAATCCTTATGCATCTTCATCTATGTTGATGTAGTTACGCTTTGCCTGCCTAACACTTTTCTTCTTCTCTTTTTTCAATTTCAAGTATTTTCTGTTTCTCTCTCTTTTTCTTTGTTTAAATTTTTTTTAAAAATTATTATTATTTTAAAAACCTTTTTGAACCAAAATATCTCTTTCGTCCCTTTATTCCTTCTTTAACTTTTCCCCTTCCTATCAGCTTCTCTCCTTCTCTCTGTCTCCGTTTCCTTGCTCACTCTCATTCTTTCTTTTCTAATCTGTAGCTTTTTTTCTTTTCTCTCTCTCTTTCTCTCGGTGATTTAAAGGCTTTTACTCGTTGTTGCGCTTGTCAAACTGAAAGTAAAACTACATCTTTTAATTTCACACTATTTGCCTCACTGATTACGTAACCCAATCGTTTAGGCAGCCAACCAATAAATTTGGTACTTACATTGTTTTTTCTCTATACAATTGCATGAAGTAGACCATAACCAACAAAAGCAAAAATGCACTTTATGTAACAATTTCACTCCATGACAGAACTGGTTGCATTAATTTTTATTTAAGTCGATAAGTTTGAATTTTTCTTTTCTGTGTGTGCATCTTTGTTTGTTTGTTTCTTTCTTTCTTTCTGGTTTTCCTTACTGAAAATGCCACATAGATCTGATTTTAACCAGTAAAGCAGTGTTTATAAAATTACAGTAATGGTCTCAAGCCTTTCACTCCTTGTTAAATTACAGTATTAGTAAAACTTCAATTCTTTATAGATTTGCGATGAAATCCTTGAAAATTTACAGCATTGTTAAACTTGCATTTCTTTGGAAAGAACTAACAATCTTACATCTTTAAATCCTTAAAATTAACGGTGAAATTGTTACTGCGCCTTTCTCTTCCTGTAAAATTACGCTGGTATTCTTGACTGATTTCGTACAAAATTAACTTTCATCCCCCGTTGCTTTACCCTTCTCAGTTTGCATCATTACAAAAAGCTTAAAAGTTATTAATTTTGTTCGAGCACAGTCAGTGAAAACGCTGAGAACTGAATTGAGACGCACCCTTCAAGGTAAAGACTTTAATGCCTACAAAAGACATCACTACAATCTGTACAATAAATCTATAGCAAAACCCATGACAGGCTTATGGACTGCTGCAAGTATTAATCTGAAATGTGGCGCACAAAATTGTTTGAGTAAAGATCTGTGTTTCTATCTACATAAACCCGGAAAAAGCCTTTTATATTCGACGTTATTCTCAAATGGCAACAATAATTAAATAGTAAACTCGCGAACGTGTTTCATAAGAATTATACGTTTGATAAAATGGCGCATTGTGTTATTGTTCTTCCACTTCCGCTCGCAGAGCATTCAAGACAACAGATACGTTTTCTTTGAGTAACGTTCAGTCTGATCCATGTACATACTATTACAAGTAGGTCTATACCTAATCATCTAAAATACCAACATCAGAGTACGCATGCTTGCCGTACACTTTGAGTCGCAGGGCAGTATTCGTTTGACTTATTTTTTTTAAAAATCTCCCACGAAGGCCGTTGATTCTTTCCTAGTAATATAAAACAAGTGAAACTACTTTCCAGTTCCAAGGACAGAAGTCCGCAAACATAGTGCATCAGTCTGTGACAGGTTCGATCGGCTTCAGTCTGTGCTGTATTAAGTTTACCCAGTGACTTCAGTCCGGTCACAAGAATGAAAATGAACACTATAATACTCTACTTTGCCTTGTCTGTGATAGATTAAACCAACAAATCAGTAGTTCAACTGGCCGGTCTCGCAACCGACTTGGAGCAAAATTTTAGACCGATGGTTACTGTCTTGGTAAGCCTTTCAACCTTCTAAAGGTGGTTTTCTCGGTCTGACGTTTAGACCGATGCCCCATGTTTGCACCTTTACAGTGATCTTTTATTATTTTGGAGACCGAGTGACGTCATATGATATATACAATGAAGTAGACGGGAGGACAAAGCACTGTGTGTGCACACGACACTAAATACATGTACCCCTAGGGATCACTGGGAGACTGGAGAGACCCCCGTTCGTAGTTCGGAACGAGCTGAAGCATTCATTTTCCTTAGATATGGACGCTCCAGCTGTTGAGTTTTCGGTCACCTGTGGTAACTTGTGAAAGTCAAAATTCCAGATGGCTCCTGAAATTTTGAGTATCGGTGTGCTAAACTACATTGATCAGGATTTTGAAATGATTGCCAGAAATTTCTAGTTAATATTGTCCTAGCTCTCAAAGACTTAAGCAAAACAACAAAGATGTCATTGAATACGCTTTTAGTTATAACGACATTAACAGCAACAACACAACAAGAACGACAACCGCATAAATAACAGTAACAGCAACAACAGCAACAACAACCACAACAAACCAGAGCAACATCACAGAACAACAACACCTGCACCACAAATCTTTTTTGAGATAATGCAGAACTGATGTGGAAACTACGAAGAAATCTCCAACATATTATTTTCATATATAGAAGCCACATTGTTGTTTTTTTTTCCTTTAAATGTCGCACACCTGTAGCATCAATTTACTTACCGGCTGACACCAACAATGTTATGTTCACCAATACCACAAATATACAATACAGTGCCAAACCAAACAACAGCAAACAATAAGAAAGGCAACACGACCAACAACAGTAAAGAAAACAACAAGCAAATAACAATAAAAATAACAAACGTGCTTTCACATAAACGATCTATCTCTTTTACGATTCAAAGGGAATCGTTCAATTTAAATTCAACATGTAGAAAAAAATACAAACAAACAAAAGCAAACAAACAAACAAACAAAAACACTATCAATTTCTGCCTTCCAGCCAAAGCTTTGACCAGATCAATTTGTTCCGTTTAACGATTGCTATTTCAACCTTTCAGTAACATTGTTTCGTTCAGAGTGTCAATTTGTGTAGGCAGCAGGTTAGTTTTTGAAGCGATCGTCTCTACATTAATTTATATTATCCTAGTGTCAGACCAATGGTAGGACATCTGTTAGTCTTTACCTTAAGATCAATGACAGAGACATAGTTTGGATGTGAAACTGACGTCACATTGATTTTTTTTCTTAGGAGAAACAAAAAATGTGACAGCTGACAATGATGTCAGTGCATAAATTACGTTTCTTTCTTTCTCTCTGTCATTCTTCCCTTCTTTCATTCTTTCTTTTTCTTTCCTTCCTTCTCTATTTCTTTTCTTTACAAACATTCATTCTTTCTTTCTTTTTTTGTTCCTAGATTCTCTCTTTCTTATTTTGCAAAGGAATTTGGTCCGAGAAGAGAAAGATAATATTACGTTGTCTAAAGCAATTACAACGACCAATCGAAAAGGACGATTTGTTAAGATTAAAACAAAAAAAAAATTTGTCGTCCAAAAATGCAAAGATGATTTTATAGCAGCTTAATTGCTTGAGAAAAGGAACATTGTTTTTGTCTTCCTTACAGGTTAACGCCACAGAAACAAGACATCTAGTCTTCTCCGCTAAATAGAAAAACTTCTCAACCAAGTAAACAATTTCGGGCCAGACAACGAATTGCTGTTGTTGAGATCGGAAAAATATATCATAGCAAGACAACAGATCCAAACAAACACACCACTAAGTCATATCTATACCATAATACGGTGCTATTTATTTAAATTCTCTGCTTTCCTCTCTCTCTCTCTGAGAACCATTGAAATTTCTCGTCTAATGGTATATTTTTGTAAAATGTAAAACTGTTTAGCATAACTGTACGAAAAACCTGATAATTAATCTTCTTAGGGTTTTCAATATGACATATAGGGTGTCCAGAAAGTCTCTTTACAATTTTAAAAACTTATTACAAAGGCAGTTGGCAGGATTTGTGAACTAGATTTATTCCAATGTAATCAATGGTTGTCAAAGTTTTTTTTTACCTCATTTAATACACCTCTATATGGGCACCATTAGTTGCAGAAAACACATCAAGACGGTACTCGATTTCTTTCCATGTTCGCTGTAGCATCGCCTTATTGAGCGAAGAGATTTTATGGACACCCTGTATATCCTTCAGAGTGGGTAATGGTGAATCAGCCTGATTCCTGTCATATTGCGACAGTCTTTTGTGCCTGATTTGCTCAAGACGCAGAGCTTAATTTTCGTCATCGACTTCCCACTGTGTAATTATACTCATAAGTAAACAAAAGTCTCCACAAAAGTGAACAAAAATCTCCATGAACGATAGCCGGCAAGATCTGCTCGAATACATTAATTCGACAGTGTGAAACAATAATACCGTTTGCATTTATAATTTTATAACAGCTGTACTCCACAATATCGGGGAACCGATGGTAATGAAACAGGCGGACAATTCTTTGAGTCGCTGCACATATCGAGTTATGCCAAGATCGATGTTATGTGTTGATTTCTATTGATGAGTGATATTTGCTTTGAAACCAACGTCAAATATCTTTGGCTACAATGGCCTTAATCATCGGGGTTGGCGACAGACCTGAGGCAAGGCCGTTCCTGCTTTGAGGAATTATTTGTCCTACAGGACCAGGCAAAAAGACAAAACATAAAGTTCCATGAGAAAAACGTCACAGAGAGCGATGCTGTCTTCTTCTTCTGTTTTTTTGTAAAGAGTGAAGTATCCTATGTCTCATCCTGATTAAATTTTCTACTTTCTGCAACTATGCTTTGAGACGAAAAAATTTAAAGAGTATCTCACAAAAGTGAACTATTTACATTTTTGCGATGGCAGAGGAAAGCAGAGATGACAAACAGACAGACAGCGGATATGCGTTAATGTGGTTAGCAACCGTCGAGATAACCTCCACCAGGAGATTGAAAGACGTATATAGAAAGTAACGTTAATGTGGAATTGTTTTCGGGTTAAAAAAAAAAAAAAAAAGTCATGCGCTGTATAAAACTAGATAACATTGTTAGGAGAACGCCGTGGAGTAGAGCACACCGTAATAATGAACGTTTTGAACAAATTGCAAGAGGTTTGGTCGTTGAACGCGTGAGTTTGATTGACACTACAGAACATCACCGCCCTCTACTTGTTTTTCAGTCTTCTATATTTTGTCCCTTCGCCATTCAGACCCCTTACTTTTTTTCCCCTTCAACTTTATAGCAGAATGAAGAGGTTCGGGGGAGGGAAATCTAGATTTGGATTTGGGGATTCTGACAATCTGTTCCACCTTTCTCTGTTTCTCCCCTTCCTTCCTTCCTTCAAACTCTCCCCTCCACCTCCAGCCCTTCCCCTCCACTCCACACACATACATTACGCCCTTTCCTCCCCCCCCCCCCCCTCTCTTTTCCCCCGATAGAACTAACAAAGAAGAGAGAAAGAATGGGAGAGAAATCTAGCCCCACGTGCAAGTTTGCAGCTCACACGACCTAATTATGAGTCACATTGGCTATTAACTACTCTATGTTTGTATATAGCGGTTACATAACAAAACCAGCGTTCAACTGCGACATATTGAACTTGTCTGATGGTCACGTGTTGATCAGCTTCTCACCTCGGCCATTCTCTCTCTCTCTCCTCTTATACACTCTCCCTGTCTCTCCCCTCCCCCCCCCCCCTTCTTTTTTTTCCTCCCTTGTTTTCTCCCCTCTGCTACTTTCCTTCGTTCTCTCATCCTAATTTTCTCCTTGTCTATCAGACCTTTCATGTCTTTCTGTCAATCTCTCTCTCTATCTCTCTCTCTCTCTTTGTTTCTCCATCTCTGTAGCCATCTATTCTCTCTTGTTTTCATCTCTCAATCGTCTTAAATGTTTGATTTTTTTTCTTCTTAATGTTCCATTTCTCTCTCTCTCTCTCTTCTGGTCTTTTCCGGCTTGTCTTTTCTTCCTTTTGTTTCCCACTCTATTTTCCCCCCATATTCCTCTGTGTTGCCTTTGATCTATGTGTTAGCGTAGCTCCATCATAATCTTTTCTCTCTTTCTCTCTCTCTCTCTCTCTCCATGTCCCATTCTTCTACGCTCTTTCCATTTCACTCTCCTACCCCTCTCCTCCCTCTCTAACTTGCCTTTGATGTATCAGTATTTGTATCTGATAGCGCATCTTCCTATTTCTCTTCCCTTTCTCTCCCCCCCCCTCCCCTCTCATAATTGACTCTACCAAATTTACCGCTCATCAGCCGGAGACTGAGTGAGTCAATGAGTAATCTTCTTGAACGGAAACATGCACGGGAAGTGCCGAGTAAACTTTACAAACATAAGCGAAGGCAGATTCCAATACTGTAGACCTAGACTACTAGCCGTGCTGATGAATTAAGATTCCAAGTGGATGTTTCCAGCCCCCCGCCCCCTCCTCCCCCCAAATCCTCTTCATCCTCCTCTCCTACACCCCAACTGTGCAATCTTTCGGAACCATTCAACTAATGACTCAACTGCATCTGCTACCAATACCTCTCTAGCACTCACACATGATCGAGTTTTTGATGTCTAGGGTAAATAAATCAATGCTCTATTTTTTCTGTGGTGTTTGAGGGTTTTTGTTGTTTTTTTTTTCATGGCGTGTTTCTAAAGTTCACTTTGTGTCAACTGACGATATACTCCTGGTACTCACTGACTTCGAAATTTCTGATTTTGACTCCCAGCTTATCTCTTTTCCTTGGTTAAGATCAGTTAGGCTGTTCCATATTTATTATGTTTCAAAGCTCCATTTGCGTCATGTCGATAAAATTCTGGCACTCTCCAACTACTATCTTTTCTTCTTTTTTTAAATTTAAAAAAAAAGTATTTTATATTAAATATTTATGCAGCTTTTTAATCAAACAAGTAGGATTATCTCGTTTTAAAGTTTGGTTCCCAATTTGTCTAGAGAAAATTCTTTGGGGTAGAAATGTGGAAACTTTTAGGAATTATTTCCCCGACTAATGCTTAAGAAAATTGTTCATATTTGGCAAGCTATTCAGCAAATGGCATGTTAGCATCTGTGGGATATTGACAGCTATTTACTGCCTTTTACATTCTGTGACAACCACCATTTTATCTGTCTTGATCATCATCAGTATCACGTATGGCGCGCACAATATAGCCGTATTCGCGATCATGCCCCATTTAATAAAAACTCAATAGCACTTCCGTGCCCTACCTTAAGGCAGGAGTTTCCAGACCGGGTGTCAGAGATAATAATTCAGTGAGAGAAAAAAAAATGAATATGATAACCTTTATTGTCATAATGTTGGACTCTGTTGTTCTATTACCACTGCCAAACCAGCTAATTATCCCCTTTGCATTGCATGGTGTACATGTGAGGAAATACACAGGTCTGCCGGGACAGAGATTATGATTCAAATCTGCTGACTTAGCGTAACTTCATTTTATTATGCTTTCCATTCGGCCAAGGAACAACAAATGAACAAAAATGAGTAAAATTGCATCTTTTGTTACTAACGGAACAATAAATGAAAAACAAATGTGTAAGACTATACGTTTTATCAGTCAAGAAACAACAAATAAAAAAAAATATAAAAAAACGTGTATAGGATTATACCTTTCGTTAATCAAGGAACAACAAATGAAGAAGGAAAAAATGTGTAAGAGTTTACCTTTTTATCTGTCAAGGAACAACAAATAAGAAAAAAACTGCGGAGGCTTATGATTATACCTGTTGTCGGCCAAAGAACAACGGATGAAAAAAATGTATAAGATTATACTTTTTACTGGCTAAAGAACAACAAAGTGAAAGAAAGTACGTACGATTACAGCTTGTGTTAGTCAAAGCATAACCTATAATAATAATAAAAAAAAGTGTATACGTTTATACCTGTTGTTAGTTGGGGAATATCGTAAGGTTTTGTTCGAAACATGATTTTATGCCACATTGAAGTAATCAGAGCCTGCTCAACAGTTTGATATCGAGCCGTTTGCGCAGCATGCGTGCAGAAATGTCAACTACATGTAGAAACGCTTTAAAAAAGAAAGTGAGTTATTTTCAGCAGAGCAGTTGAGAATGACAGACGGTCGGTAAAGCAGGCTATTGACTGGCTGACAGCTAATAGTTCTAATGCTAATAGTTGTGACCTATTTCAATGTTTGCCTCTATACAGAGCTCGAGCTGTCCCCAAAGGTGAAGGTCAGCTGCCTGGCAAGACATGTGATATCAGGTAGTGATAATCGACCACTAGCCCTCACGCTGCCGATATCTCCCCGTGTGTTCATTCTGTGATCTTCCAGCTATGCTAAACCCAGTGATCTTCGCCAGCCTTTGCAAAGCGAAGCGTGCATAGTATAGATTGAGATAGCATGTTTTCGACAAACTTGAATTTCAATAAACTGCGCGTTCATTTGGTATTCTCCATTATGTTAACTCCAGAAATGTCGAGGAATGATTTGGTTGAACAATATTTCTGTCGTTCCTTCCCAAAGTTGAGCAGCCTTTGTGGACTGGTATAGCGTTGAACTCGGTGATGTCACTGAGCGTTTGAAAGCCTGATACGATACTGTGATCTAGTGTGTTTATTATCGATGAACTAAAGTTTCAGAAATCAGATTTACAGACGTCCTCGTTTCGCTAATTCTGTAGTACCCATGTACGAAGCCTAGTGGTTGTATCCAGAAGTTGAAAATGAATAATTTATCTTGTAGTTGAATTTGCTTGTCTTTCAAGAACTAATATCTAATATTAAGATCGAAAGACTTTCTTTACGTTAGTTCTGTGGTCTGCATTGTGTAAAACTTATGAATTTTTCCAGCGTTTGAAAGCCATTCACCTCTTCTCTTCTCTTCTTCTTCTTCTTCTTCTCCTTCTTCTTCTTCTTCTTCTTCTTAGTCCTTAACTTTGTCTGGGGTCATCGGGGCCCCGATGCTGTGCACTAATCGTCCTCTATCCGTCGCCGCTGTGAGCCCGGTCTAGGTCTCTGCAGATGTTCTCTTTGTCCATTCCTGAGTGTTGTCGATCCATCTTTTCTTCTGCCCATCTCTTTTTCGCCTTTCATCTACTGTTCCTTGAGTCATACCTTTAGCAAGGCACAGGATCTTGTTACATGGCAGTACCATCTCAATTTCCATTCCTTCACAGAATGTAAGAGGATCTTCCTGAGGATCGCTGAGCTGTATGATGGTTCTGTGGATCTGCTCGTTTGTAATATGGTCCTAGTATGGCCCAGTCATCTACATTTGTGACTGCAGTTCTCAGTTTTCCATGAACAATATCAAATGTGGACATTTTTTTTCTCTGCATTTAGTCTGGGTTACATGTATAATTTTCACTGTGATAATTCTATGCGTGTCAGGGCGTGATCTAGTTAAACAATATGTCAGTATGTCTGAATGTTCTATCTGATTTTATATATAATTACTATATTTCTAGTTAATAATCTATTGTATTTATAAAATGTACAAATTCTTATATCTTTTGTGTGTGTGTGTGGTTTTTTTTTTCCACTCAAAAAGTTTTATGTATGAGCCAAGTTTCTCAAAATTTCCTAAATAAGTCCCAGTTTAGAAACGGGGCTTCTGAGAGGAAATAATTACAATTATGTCCCCATAGCGTATTTTTCAATCAGTCAATGCAATTGTAGTTTTAAACTCATAAATGAAGTGGTTATATTACAAAAGTGATCCCAACATTATGACTTCATACAAAACAAACAAACAAACAAAGTCGGTATAAAGCAGAGAGAAAACATCGTTCACTGGGAATAATGAGGTTCTATACCGTCACTATGTGGCTGAAGGGAGTTAAAATATCACACATCACTGAAACATGTTTTTTCTGTGGTTTATCAAAGTATCAAGTTGACCTTTGTGAGTAATTTTTTGGTCTTAATTAAGAGAAGAGATGTTGTACACAGTTCCATAATAAAGTACCAAAGATCTAGCCCACAACCGAGACGAAAGAGGACTGGTGCATAAGGGCGCTCCGCCTCCGTGCGGATTTGGTTACTCCGAGGAAAGTGAAAAAAAGAGGAAGAAAATAAGAAGAAAGAGAAGAAGAAGAAGAGGAAGAAGAAGAGGAAGAAGAAGAAGAAAAAAAGAAGGAGAAGAAGAAGAGAGTGTCATATGACAATAGTTGGGAGAAAAAGCAACAACATCAACATTAGTAATAATAATAACAATAAAACAGACCAAAACAAAAACTCTCTCTTGAAAAGAAACTTCCATCCTTTTATCGCCCATTTCTAGTCGGTCTCAAAGGGAGAAGAAGGAGAGAGAGGAAAAAATACACTGGGACATCACAGAGTGGCAGTATAAAAAAACCAGACTATAGAGAAGCCATTCACTCCTCCATTTCTGGAATGGCTGGGGGTAAAAACAATCAAGCAAACAAACAAAACAAACAACAAATAAGCTGGCAATCAGGAATTTGATGGCTAAGCCACTTATTGTACTATACTTGGAACTTGGAGCAGACAATCCACAAAAAGAGCAATGGAGAGGCCTAGTGGTGAGCATAGCTGTAGGGCACCACCATTTGAGGGAGCGTGACAGACATGTCGTGCTGACATGAGGGCGTTTGTGTAACAGCCCGCAAGGCTTGTGGTAAGAAGCAATAACAATAATAATACTAATAATAAAAATAACATTAATGATAATGAAGAAAAGACACGCAGCACCATCAACAACGAGAACAATACTACCACATCATCATAACACTCACAACAATATCATCATCATCAACAACAACAACTATAAGTTTAAGACAAAAGGAAATACAGGATATATTTTTTTTTAAAGCAACATGGCTATGCTCTTGCGCGCACACACACGTACTCGCACACATAATGGGGACACTGAACTAAGGCAGGGCCAGTATCATGCCGCGACAGGACATCGAATGCTGAGGATGCAATATCTCTGCATGATAATGGGTGCAGAAATACACGAGAGTACAATTATATCAGATTTCCCTTCTTCTATCTATCTATCTATCTATCTATCTATCTATCTATCTATCTATCTATCTATCTATCTATCTATCTATC
>JBCEWB010688062.1:0-17276 GCA_039654565.1 Peronia peronii | reverse complement strand
CAATATAAACAGTATATTTTCCAGTTGTACAATGATTATAGCATCTTTTAAGAATAAAATGAAAACATGTCATTTTTTACCCAAATTGATGATTTTCTACCCGTGTGTCCCCGAAAAAATCTTTCTGTATGTAGAAAACTCAGTTGTTGTTTTTTTCTCAGAGCACCTTCAGGGCTGACTTGATTTCAGGGGGGATTCTTTTCTTTTAGATTAATAGTATTTTAATCATGTAGCGGGCATTGAAAGAATTGAGCCTTTCAGAAATCAATCTTTACAAAGAATTTGAATTGTTCAGAAATCAACGTTTAAAGCAATCCTGTTTTTTTTTTTCTTTTGTAATCTGGCTTCAAAAGAGATGGGTCGATCAGAAATCTGTCTTGAAGGAATCAGATCATTCAAAAATAGGCCGTAAAACATTGGATTGTAAAAAACAGGCCGTAAAAGAAATCCTGCATTTGCGAAACTTAAGTGTTGTTTGTGTAGACTCCTGTGCATGGCAAATCTGTATTTTTTTTCCAACTCAACCACGACCATGAGTTTGAAATCTCCCCTTTATGTGTCTCTAACAAGCTGTGTATTTCTAATCCACATTATTTCTTTTAATTTTTGGGTTAGGAGATTCTAAATTTATGTACCATATGAGCCTCAACTTCAGCTTATTAAACATGATTTAAACATCGAATTTCAAGATTGTTACACACAAATTAAGGTAGAACACAGAACAAATTCCATGCCAGAGAAATGACAGTCATCATTCAGTTGTAAATTTCTCAGAAATACAGTTTGGCGGATAGTTAAGATCGATGTGTTTTAAAGCAGTCCATAGCTGTGCTTTTCTAGTTCTTATAAACTTTCGTTCACTTATTCTTCTGGAGTATATAAAGATTTACGAATCCTAGTCACAAAACAACCATGAACGTATCATTGTGTCATTGTGTTCTTTGAAGTAGGAACATTATTATCTCAGTTTGTCTGGACTTTTTTTTTTCAGTTTTTTATTCGTTCGATTTTTGGGCAACTCTCATTATGATTTTGGGACGTTTTGTTTCAGTTGTGAAAGAGTGTGAACGTGGGGATATACTAATGTTTATAACTATTTACTTCTTTGTTTGTTTGTTTGTTTGTTTTATCTTGGGTATACATTTCATCTTTCCCATTTCTATGTAAAGTAAAATATGCAGTGTTCCCTTATTCCTATCTACACTTTGACGAATGTATTGAGTTGTTTTTCTGTCCTTCTATTTCTTCTCATTCTATAATGCTAAATGCATTTTTTCACAAATGGCAGAAAACTTGTGGTCTGTTATTCTAAATGTTATTTCTTGGCATCTTTCAGGCATGTTGCCACATGACTGTGAAGTTATAGGAATCTTAACTATTAGGTTACTAGTTTTTTTTGTTGTTTTTTTACATGTCTGTTATAAGTATACAGCTGTCTCGTTCTTCAGGTATAATATTTACTGCTAGTTAATCATAGTATCCGAACTGTAACTTTATGGTATTTATAACTCTTGTTGTATGCTCATAGCATGAAGCTAAATAACAATAGCTCCATATTAAAGTCAATATTGTACTGTATTAATTTCGAATGAGCATCTCATTCAGCCTGTACTAATACATCCCTATCTCTCGGTGTGACCTTGACCTCGACAGATAACCTTGGGTATGAATCCTTCGCCTTGGATGAAGCCGACGGCAACAGAATCGTTCACACGAAATATGACGTCATGCTGGTCAATGGAGCCCAACTGGTGTCCGCTCGCTATGGCAACGGCGCCAGACTGAATGGCCGTGGTCAGTACGTGGACCTAGGTAGTCATTACAGTCGTTGCCTTGGCAATATCGACCTTTGCACTCACGGCTTTACCATGTCCATGTGGATTAACCCGGCCGAACTGCGAGACGGCATCACCTTCTTTTCCAGCCCGACCTACAACGTGTTCTACGAGGAGGGCCAGTTGATGTCGGAGTTTCAAGGCAAGGAGAGAAGCTGGAGTACATCTACCACTCGCCTGCGCAAGGACGAGTGGCAGAGGATCACTCTGGCCTGGCATCCCAAGAAAGGTCTGAGCCTGTATCTGAACGACTTACTGGTCAGTGAGGACAACGATGGAGTCTATGAACGCCGCAGGGAGCGGCCCGTGTCCGAGCACGTCTATATAGGCCGTGAGCTAGATAGTGACCGGGTGACTGCCAACATGTTGGCAGATGAGATCCAGGTGTGGTATGATGACATTGATCAACTGCGAGCCACTGGTCAGTACAAAGGTAAGGAAATGACCATACCATGACCATCCACCCACCATCCATCAAACCCTGTCCTCACAGGAGAATCTTCCCCCTTCCCTCCCCTATCTCCCCTTTTATTGGGATGGTGTATTGAGAATCCTGTAATCCTGCTCATCATTTCCTTGAAGATGAGATCCAGTTACTTTTTTTGTGGTTGCAATGTCACCCATCAGCACGTCACTGTTTCCCCTTCGTATTATAACTGGTAGATGTAACCGTTCCACTGAGCTAAGGTCTCTTATGTTCTCGTAGTAAAGAAAACCTTGATAAAACATGTATTAAGTTTAGACCCTCTTTACACTAGGCTATGTTTAGCCCGAGCTGACAATGACAGTGAGGCTGCCGTCTGTGAAATGCCTGAAACAGAGATTTCACCCATGGGCACCTTTTGTGAAGGGGGTCTAAACATATCCATACCTTCCTCTCCCCATCTTCACCAATCATCGTCATGCTAACTGCCGTCTGTTGAATTCATGAAAAAAAAAATGCATGTTATCTCCCCTGCTCGTGATTGCTAATGTTATTATGTTAACTGTACTTCTCAAAAGCCGAGCTTTATACAGCTTTCAGCTTCTTATAGACTGCTCAGGTGAGCACATTGTTCTAGTGAACATGGACGCAACATTGTCGCGCACGAGTGTTGCTTTGTAGCTTCAGCTCTCTCGTGATGTGTTTCAAAACCACAGAATACTGTCGTGTCAGGCTTGGTATCATGTCAAAAATACAGAGCATTGTCGTCTCAGACTTGATATTATGTCAAAGTTGCAGAACACTAAGGTATCTACTTGATAAATTGATAGTGGGTTATCCCAGATTTGATAATGCCAAGAAAACTACAGTTTTGTGAAATGTAGGCCTGATACTTTAATTCTCTGTTTACAGAGAGATACTATTGAAGACATTCTTGTATATAACAACAACAATAACAAAAAAATTGTGCGATGAAATTGTGCAAATAATGGAACAGTATATTGATACTGTATGAGCCAGATATAATCTTGAGCTCTATTTCCTATATTGTGCATCATCTTTCCTCTTGTTGGTTTTGACTTGCATGAGATTTTGAAAATAGTGTGATTCAATATGTCACTTTAGACACGCATAAATTTTATGATGATTATTATTATTATTGTTAAGTGTATATGAAATGTTTCTTTCTATATATTTTTTAAAAGAGGGGCGTCTCTTTATATCAGTATCCCAAAATAACAGCCAATAAAAAAGAAAAAAAAACGTATCGTGCATGAACATTCATATCATTATCCTGCCTGAAGTTCGAAGTATACTTGTTGTAATCAAAATTATGCATCGTATATAGAACTACGGGAAAGATTCAAGACATTTGTTATTGCATTTACAATTATTATAACTGCCTATGATAAAGTGATCCTTTTCGGCAATGATATTGTGAAATTATTTTTATTTTGATTCTTTGGTCTGATAACGGCCGTAGGCAGCTTGTTTATTTTCCAAAACTGGAAGTTAAAGAAAAATTATCGTTCTGTCAACAAATTCTTTGAATGTAACAACGATGACCTGTCTTGGTTATTAGAAACAATTCTTCAATTTAATATGCCGTTGAGTTAAAGCAGTATATATAAACAGAATTCCAAGGCGGTTTGTAAGGTTTTAATTAGCACAATGTTACATTATACCAGTTTCAGAAAGTTCAGTTTTGGGACATAGAATAATCATGTCATTTTACTCCAATATCAGAGCTATCGAAATATGCTTTTGGTAGGGAAAACTGTTAAATTCAACAAGATTTTTGAAAAGTTTAGTTTGAGATGCAGAAAACATAAAAATTCATTCCAACATGAATGCAGAAAATGTTTAAGTGTATTCCAACATAAAAAAGTAAGTCTTTGTAAAGCGAAAAAGTTATGTTTCTGAAAAACGATTTTCGGGGAAGAACAGGTGGTTTGTTTATGCCAGTGTCAAAGTTTAGTTTATCATAAATGAAAGAGTTTCTTTCAAATCAAGTGAAATATCAGTCGAGCCAGTCTCATAGGAAGTTTTTTTTTTTTTTTTTTCGGATGAAAGCTACGTTTTTGACACATTTTGTTTTTGGTCAGACGAAATATACCAATGTCAGCTTATACCAATGTCAAAAGGTTATGTTTTTTATAAGCGATAGCATTGATTTTGAAAAGCGTACGAAGTATCCCATCGTGTCACTACCAGGCTTGTAACACGAACATTACTTTCTCCTGCTACAGCCCAAGTGGTGCCGGTGATGATCGTCTTTGACAACTGGCAAGATGGTCGCCTGAGGCTGAGAGACAGAGAGATCTATGGTCGTGGCGAGGTCCGCCTGGTGCAGGGCAAAGGCCGAGATAGCAGGGCCCTCTATCTACAGGGTACCAACAGTTACCTGGATCTGGGAGCCAATTTTACTTGTGGAGGTAAGGCAATAAATTGTCAACCGATCTCTCTCGCTCTCTCTAGCTCTCTCTCTTTCTCTCTCTTCATCTCAGCTCCCTGTTTTCTTTTCAGCTGACTCTGCATTGTCTTTGTTTTTCTCTGGAAGCAGGGCAGAAATTCTCTCTCTCTCTCCATTTCTCTTTCTTTCTTTCCCTCATCTGACTCTCTCTCTCTTGTTTCTTTCTTTTCCCCTCTCTGTCTTTCCCAGAGCTGACTCTCTTTTGATTTCCTCCCTTTCCACAGGAGGTAGGCAATAACTGGCAATAACATTTCTTTTTCTCTCAGCTGACTCTCTTTTTCTATCTTTTTTTTCCCCACGCTTTTCCTCTTTTTCCTCTCCTCCCTCGTTTTTGCTCTCTAAGTCTCTCTGTATGTCTGTCTGTCTCTTTTACCCTTTGTCTCCTTTCTCTCCCCCCCCCCCCTCCCCCTTTTGTCTGCGTCTTAATATTATTTTCTGTCACATGTTTTTTTGTATTTCTGATATCTATTCTTATCTTTAATCTGACCATTTCTTTTTTTATCTTTGTTGTTTTGATCTTTCTCTATCTATCCCTGTGTGTTGTTTTTCTTTTACTCTTATTTTTATCTGGTTCTGTTCTGTCATTTCTTCCTCTCTCCATCCACCGTCTCTGATCTCTATCTATTCATCTGCCTGTCTGTTAACCTGCCTTTATATCTGTTATTATGTCCTCTTATGTCTGTTGTAAAGAAATGAAATGGAAAGAAAGAGACACAACGTAGCAAAACCAGGTGTGAAATGGACATTGAAGTTTGCGAGATTGTGGACCTCATTTGTTTGACACCATGTGAAAAGTATAATCCTGCACATTATCACCCTGTTAATCAACAAAAAATCTCATTTTATCAACCTGTTAGTTGAAGAAAGTCTCAGTTTATGACCCTGTTAATCACAAAAAGTCTCAATTTATCACCCATTTAATCATGGAAGGCCTCCATTTATCATCCTTTTAATCACAGAATGCTCCAATATATAATTATAGAAAGTCTCAACATATTATTCTGATTGTTTTTCTACGTGAAGGTGATCTGGAAACCTGCCGTCAAGGAGCCACCCTCAGGCTGGGACTGCGGCCGATGGATCTGAGAGAAGGAATGGTATTCTTTGACTCCTACCCTGTCAAAGTTTTCTATGAAGATGGTCGCCTCAAGGGCCGACTGCAGACAGCAACGGAAGTCTGGACAGTAGAATCTCCTGAATTCAGAGCTGGATTATGGCAAAGAGTGAGTCCAATTATAATATTGTTGAGCATTGCTTCAAATGTCCATGTCAAGTGCAAGGCACATTCGTGGCTGACAGGGCCAATGCGAGACTGGCAATTCTGGTCCCAGAGGGTGTAAGTGAAAGTTACGTCTGGTGTTACAATAAAAGTTTTGTACTTCTTTCTTCTCTGTCATTTGGTTTGTCATTTAGATGTGAATGCTGATGTGTTCAGACAGCTAAGAAGACATTTTTTGTTGAAAAAATGAGAATTTTGTCTTGTTGCTACAATGTATGCTGTACAGAAAGGAATCCCATTGTAAGATATGATGAACGAGCCTTTGACCTATTTATCCATTTAGCACGTATACTTTTATACTTTGGGAAATTGTACTATCCTGACAGATATGCCAGAAAGAATTTTTTGCTCATCACTAAGAGTGACCACAGATTTCCTAACTTTTATTTTCATACCTATAAATTAAGACTTTTTTAAAGATTAATTCTGCTCTGATGTAACAAATCTGTGGACATAAAATTGCCTGGGAAAAAAAATGTTGACTTTGCTTGCAAAAATATTAATGCTTCATGAAGTCTAGCTGCACAGAAGATCCATCCTTTGTTTGTTGTTGTGTTATTGAGATTACTGTAGATAGTGTTGTTATTGTTACTTATGACTGTGAACTTTTGATTTTTTTCAGGTTGAACTGGCCTGGCACCCACGCCAAGGCCTGGTGATGTACATTGATGGCCGACGAGTGGACCATCAGACCTACTCCCGTCAGCAAACATCCAGGGTTCCAGCCGACTGGAGAACTTACTTTGGACGTGCACTGGAGGTCAGTGTGCAAAGATTTAACTGATTGATGATGTTCATAAAATGTTAGAACAGCTCAGAATCATGGCCAGCTAGCAAGATTGCACAATTAATACTTCTTACATTACAATAAAGCATTAATGAACAGTGTCAGAATATGTCCATAGATTAGGACATTGTTAAACAGATTTTGAATGTGGCTTAGAAATCCATATATTGTATAATACTGATGCTTATAAGTCAACAGATTACATAATGGACAATGCCAGTAGGTCAGCAGAATAATAGTGCCCAAACATTTTATCTTTGTATGTTAACCCAAACAAGGATCAGCTTTCAATACTTTCTTGCATTATGGATCCTCAGACTGATTTATAGTGGTGCTTTATCATCTGTTATGTGAGTCTTTATAATGATCAAATATTGCCACCTCCTCATAAGTATTGCAATGACTGTGTAAACTAATTTCCAAGCATATGCTTTGTGATTGAACATTTGGAACATTTTGTTTCATGAAAGAGAAAACGTACCTGTGAGAGTGACACAGAATTATGAGCATTTAGGATTATTTGTTTATTTGTTTGTTTCTTTGTTTCTCTCTTGTAATGACCAGTGTTTCTATGTTGCCTATCCATGACCGGTAATAGTAATAACAAGAGAGAGCGCTTATATTGCACTGGTTCTCCAGAAAAGACTCTAAGTTACAATCTATCATTAGCCCAGCAGACCCAGTGGAGTCACTCATATATGATCTCAGCTTCCTCGGAAACATAAAATGTGGCTGCGTACTAGGCACTCAACTTTTTATCTATGTAACAAGAGCATTCACTGTCTATAGTCAGGTATCCGTTTTACCCTAGATCGAGTTTGTAGATTGTCTTTCCGAAGGACAAAATACATGTATCTGGCCCTGTAAGGAGTCAAATCCAGAACTAATTTACCATTTGTAATAACCCATGGCTTTTTTGCTTTTGCCTTCAGGGTGGTCAAACCTTCGCTCACACAGCTGTGGACAGCATCCAGTTCTGGACAGCCTTCAGAGATAATATACCCGAGGATGATTACCTGCAGATTGAGACTTATGTCCCACCAACCAGAAGACCGACCCGACCACCTCCACGGACAACAAGGCGGCCTTACACCCCACGTCCCACATACAGACCCCGACCTAGACCTACGCGCAGACCTGATGGTGAGTAAATGCCACTTGTTAGCACTTGGTACCATAGGCTTTTCGACATGAGGGCTTGAGACAGTTTGATGTGGACTTTGTCATAAAACACTTAGACGAGACCTGTTGATTTTTATCATCCACATATAAGCTTGAGACAGTGAATTTTGATCTATTGTTAAAAGTCCATGATGTAACATTGAAATGGCTAATATCAAACTTTTTGTTAAAAGACAGACTTGAACAGTGAAAATTTAACTTGTATGAAATTGACAAAGAACATATTCAGATCTGTAAAATTGCCATAAGAACGGATGTATTAATTTGCTTATTTAAAAGCTATCTAAATTTGTCCTGGGAATATAAAGTCACATGAAATTTGCCCAAGGAGTTTAAAGTCTATTTTAAATTGCCTCAGAAATGGAAAAACTGTATGAAATTCTTCCAGGAATGTGAAAGTTGAGGGAAATTGTCTCAAAAATGTATAGTAATAGTGTGAAACTGTCTCAGGCTCCTAGCCTTTGGAATCTGATCACAACAAATGAGAAGACTTAGCATAGATCCACTTGTTCCAAATTTGTAGTGACAAAAGTAACCTGGACTAACCAGATGTGAATTTGATAGATAGGTACATTTAGTTCTATTAAATAATTTATCTCTAATCCCATACTAGCTGACATATACTCTATACCAAATGATGAAATTATATTTTATCCTGTCATATTTCTTTTCTACCTTTGATTAAAGCGTTGCATCCAATCACTCACAGACGTTAGACTTTTATTAGACGTCAGTGTAGTGAGATGTTTATTTATCCACAATGATTTATTAGTGTTATTACCATTACTATCTTTAGAGCACTAAGCAAGCAGTGCATATAGAACTAGTCATGATAGAGGTAGTTTGTATTACTAAAAAAAAGATCATAGTAACTCAAACTATGTCACCATCAAGTCATTTTTCATCATATAATTATGTCCTCATGTTTGGTATACCACTAACTCCACCCAATTGTAATCACTGATCTTCAGGCTCTGGGACTGACCAAAAGAATTCATACTTTAAGAGTTTCATTTCATATTATCTCAATAATAATGTGTAATTCATGAATCATTCTCATGAATCAACTTCATTCAGCGTCAGCCATGAAAACATTTTTCCATAAAATCAGTTAACATTATTATTCGTATCAGATTCCATGGCACTGGTCATCATAAACTCATGTTTGAAATCTGTCCATATTTTTGTGAGATGTCCATGAATTATATCACATTTTTGCCACGTATATTTATTGATCTCTTATGTTTATAAATGTACATTATTTGTCTTTAAATGCATATGTATGTTATAATGGCTGAAAGATTCAGTCTGCATTTTTTTGACAACAATACCTTTTATGCAATGTTATTAACATCCCTGAGATCATGCATTGTGGCCATATGGCAGTGTGAATTTTTACTATACTGTTGAAGGACTTAATGTTGTGGAGAATGTGATTGCAACACAATACAGTCTCCTGTGCCTGAAGGAGATAAAGCATTTTGAAATCACATTTCATTTTCTTAGCTGTATTTTTGACTGCTGTGAAAGTAATTTAAATTATGACATTACCATACAGTTTAGATTTTTCTTCCTAGACAAAACCTAACCATCAAAATTTAAATTCAAGAATAGATTAATCTCCGGCTTAAAATCCTGTATAATGTACATTAGCTTGAGACACAAACATTTCCATTAGAATAGCTAAAATATATCTGTCAAAATCCTGGTGCTTCTCACCTACCCGACCCTTCCTCTTGCAGAGTACTTCTATTATAATTTGACTGGAGGTGAGTGACTGATTACTTTTTTCAGAAGCTCAAAATAAGCATTTTGGTATTGTGAACTTAGTGTTCTTCGCTACATTCAGCTTTGTACCCTCACTGACAAGAATTAATTTTTGTTCTCATTGCTGTTGTTTTTTGCTATGACTAGGGTTTTAGGATTTTGATGTAGTATGCACCCATTTTACCACCCAATGTCCCCGACCTTTCCCTCTGTTTCTTGTCGTCCCTTCATCCACATATATTGTCAGTTTCTTTTATTTTGCATGGTGTAACTATGCATGATCATTTCAGTAATAAACATATATGTCAATGTTAGTTTACTCGAGGCCTGCTCGAAATTCATTCCTCGCCAGAAGAATTTGTTTTCTTTCTTTCTTTTTGACATCATTGTGTTTAGTGAATGGTTTGCTGTTCTGATTGTTTTGATATCATCGTAAATCGTTGGGAAAGTTGGCTAAAGGTTTTATAACTGCATAGAGTATTATTGTCCTTATTGCCGTCCTGGAAATCATACCAATGATTTTGATTTTGTCCAACTCACCTCCCCCCCCAAGAAAAAAAAAACAAAGAAAAGAAATCTCAGATCTCGCGGTGTTTTTTAAAGTTCCAACCTTTTTGTTCTTGAAATACTAGAAATTTTGAGAGCGTAGGCCTTACACTGTTCTCAAAATATAAGGAAGCTTTCGGTGTTCAGACTTGAATAAGTTCTTAAAACACCACAAAACTTCCGTGCTAAGAGTAAGAGAATAATTTCTTACAATACAGTACAATCTGAGCCTCTCTTCCTTAGACCTAAACAAGATCTTGACACAGCAGGAAGACTTCAGTCATCAGATCTTTGCACAGTCTTAAAGGCAAAACAGCATGAAACATGAAGGATGAAATCGTTTGAATATTGGCATTGTCCAGGAGATCGTTTATCCATAGAACAGATATCCCAAGTCTGACATGGATGCAGGTCATCCCAATTAGAGGATACTGTGCAGCCTCAGAGTATTCTTTAATATAGCCGCAGTCACATAGAGTGCTGTGTACAAACCTTAGTGTCCCAGCGATTTAAGAATGATATTAGCTACCTTTGCTAGATGTAGGCTGAGATCTTCACATGACTTTTTTTTTTTTTCACATGTGACTTATGAACTTTAATATGGTTGTACAATTGTTTTGTTTTGTTTTTTCTTTCGTTTTTGCATTGTTTGTTTTCTTTTAAAAAAATATCCTTACCATCCTCAATTAACCATTTCAATTCAAAGTCTGTACAGCATATAAAGTAGAAGTTAGTGAAAGGACAACGGAAATGAGGGCAGAAACTTATTTTATCATGTAGCTTTAAAACAGCTAGTTTATTGTGCATGAACTACACACAAAAAAAGATCAAACCATAAAACTTGCAGATGAAGAATGACTTAAACTTGCTCTAGCCCTTCTGTTTGTCAAACTTTGCCCTCAAAGACCGGAATGAGGGCTGATCGGCCTAGTGCAGCGAACTGCATGATAGCCTAGGCCAAAGTCTCTTTGTTCTCTAACTGCCTTTGGGTCGTTCTCGTCATCTATCATTAAAACTGTGATAGGATGAAGTAATGGCCTTTGCAGATAAGGAATGGCTTGAGAATGTTCAGTTCTCTTTCAATAACTGTGACATCAATTCAGAGATTAGAGTGGAACTTGTTCTGCCGTTTTCAGCATTGCAGGGAACTCGTACATGTCCTAAGTGCACGTTTTTCATTATCTAACAACTGTTCCAATCTTCTGTCATTCCCATCTTTTTACCCTCTCCTCCATGCATGTTCCTAAACTTTAGTTCGTGCTACTCGAAACTAATTGAATTTCAAGAGTATGGCTTTATTTCAGCCAAATATTCAGAAGTTGTGAGAGCGCCTTTGATTGACATCCTTTCTGATCTTGAATGAAAGCATGCACGGAAATAAAACATTTTTTTCCCATCTCATTACTTGAAATTTGATGGCATGGAAAACAAAAGAAGGAATTGTACAAATGAACTGGACAGTAATTTATGTTACAATGTTTAGTGAAATTCCTACATAAATAATATCAGTATTTTGATCGCTTTTTTTGTGTGAATATCTAGGTTTATTCTCTTTGGTAGTTTTCTTTAAATTCAGCTAGCAGCTTTTAAATCACATCCTATGTGAACACTTGTTAGCTGCTTCGAAAAAGGTGCAAAATTAGAAGGATTAGAGACATTATGTGAATTAGCAGCAGTGCAGTGGCAAAAGCACCTAGTATATTATTATTTCTTCGCCCATTTACAAAGACATTTTTTTAGTCACTCATAGTATTCCTATTTTCATTTGTAGGCCTAGTAGACTAACTGGAACAACACCGCGCTTGTTTAAGCAAACACGATATGTAAAAGTTTAGCAATGGTAGATGTTGCCAAAAGTCCTTGTCACGCATTGTATTGTATTCTGTGTATGATTCATTGAAAGATCTTACCAATTTCCTATATCGTCATCAACGCCATTTTGTGTTCTGCAAGTATGAATTATTAATTTTTTTTTTTTTTTTTTTTACTTATTTACGAATCTTTTCAGGGCAGATATTTTTTTGTTATCTGAAAGGCTGTATTTTGTTAACATCCAAGAGGAAACAATAATTTTATTGTTATAGCATATTTATCTCTTACAAGGGTACCATTGTAGATGTTTACTACAGACTGGTTTTATGCCCAAGTTCCTGCTTTTGAAGAATCCTGCGTAACTGAAATTTGCTCGTTGATGTTTGTCTCAATGTGTGCAGCAATAGACAACTGATGTGATTTTCCAGTCTTTGGACAAATCAAATATCACTATGTATGTACACTGTAGATGCATGTATGTCAGTAATATGATATTATTGTGTTGTTGGGTATCCACCCTCCTGGATGTCAGTTTATGTGTCCTGCATAATCCAGCTCTTATTTGCACCAACTTTGATTATCAGAGATAGTGGGCGGCGGTCAACCAGGTGACATCATCACGCCGTCCCCCACTCCACGCCTCACCCCGCGCCCCACTCCACGCCCCACTCGGGCTCCCACTAGGGCCCCTACTCGGGCTCCCCCAGCTCTGCCCCCGGATTTTGGTGAGTGATGCATGACACACCAGCGACTGAATGCACGTACGACTAGATCTGAGGCCAGCGTCTTGCTTAACGCCCTGTGTGAACTGGACATGATGTTTGAAGCAGCTCGACCTATCAATGGCGCAGAGAACTGGGAACAAATCTGGCATCATATGGGAATTTTCTGACCCAGCATTTTGGAATAAATGACATGTACCTTTCGACTGGAAACCGTTGTTGGCAGTCGATGATTCCATCTAGATAGATAACAAAAATATGAGTCAGCAGAATACCATAAAATTCAAACATTGCATAGAAACATAAACCTTGCTGTAAAATTCATAGATGGCTAACCTGTTTCCTAGCAATTTCAATAAACATTCAAAGTCCTGTCGTTACATTCTGTTCTCTGTTTCTCACCTATCCTTGCCTCATGATAAAGTAGTAAAAAAATATCACTCCACTTATAAACCCGAAATGTCCAGATTTGCTCCAGTTCACTGCGCCATGGTTGGTACAGACTTGGAACGTTTGCTACAGTAGCGAGTACAATATCATATACAGCTCTTTGGACAGGTCTTATGCTATTGCCTTTATAACTTCATCATGCTGGTGTATTGTGAGAATGCTCCTAGTCTCTCTGGAGAACTGCAAGTTTGATATGAAACATCTACACGCATATATATATCTCGTTCTGCCTTGGGAATCAGCATTGTCGCTTGCTCCCAGAAGGAGTGATAGTGTGGCTGGTAAATTAGAATCAGAACTGTCAGCAATATTTTCTGATAATAGAATGATGCAGAACAAAATCCAGTTTTCTTCAAATTTTGTTCAGCATGGTAGCAATCTTAACCGAGTCTGTTAAGGACTTTGAAAATGAAATAGATAGTGATGATGAAAGCTGTAACAGCACAGCAAAATAAGACTCAAGATTGCACAGCAATTTGATTTTGATGGAGGTTTGTCTGTTCAAGTTAGGCCGAATAAGTTTAAAACATTCAAAGTCTTCTGGTGGAGTATCGGCCTGATGGAATAATGTATTTGCGGCATATTCCTAAAACAACATGATACATTTTCTGCACAGTGGCAAAGATGCTGCTTTGGCCTGGCTTGGCTATCCCTCAGAAGAAACGAACTGGCCATGGCATGGGCTGTATGATGACTTCAAGACCATCTGCATAGCATCTGAACCAATATATGTATTTCCATGCTGTACGAGTAGTTTGCATGGGTGGAGTGGGCTGAGGTAGAAACATCAATTATCTACTGTTCGAAACTGCTTCAAAACATTTTTTTCCATTGTCTGATCATGTTTTACCACCTCTTTAGCTTGTTTTACCTTTGAGAATGATACTTTCGGTTTCAGAGTCTGTCTCCCAGAAAGTCGTGGTTGAGACACCACCAAAGCATGTTGTTGACTCCTACAGATTCAATGCCTTAGTTTCTTGCAACTTTTCAACCCATTCTTTATCCGCTTTTCCCTTCAAAGTGTCTTAATTTTTAAGGCTCCTTTTTTTTTTAATGACCCAAGTTTTGAGACCTCCCTCCCTTTGAAATGACTTAACCTTTGAGACCTCCTCCTTTTCAAATGATCCAATTTTAAGATCTTATTATTCCCTTTTAAAGTGACCTGTTGCTTAGACATACTTATGTCAGTGAAATCTTAAGCTTCAGAAACATTATTGAAAACTCAAGAATTCTTTCCGCCACCGCATCTTCCTTTTCTTTTTTTTTTTACTTTTTTCATCATACTCGATGATTATTCCATGATCATATCAAGTTACTTGATTTTAATTGACTATTTGATCATTTTTATCTCTCGGTCATCAGTTCGCTGACACTCATACGTGATCATTTTTGATAACGCGATCATCAATTCATGACTATTTTGAATTACGTGATTTTCAAGATGTGATTATCTTTAATCATTTGATCACCCTTGCTGACATGATTTTGTAAATCACTTGATTATCACCTAGCTATCATAAATTTTGTTAATCATGTGACAGTCGTTCGATATCATGAATTTTGTGAATTACAGAAATCACTTCCTTATCTCCTCGACTTCATGAATGTTGCACTTCACCTGATTATCACTTCGATATCATGAATTTTGTAAATCAGATTATGATTATTGTCAAAACATTGTGAATTTTGTATTCACTTCATTATCGTCTCGACGTCATAAATTTAGATAATCGCATGACCATCGTTCGCTGTCATGCATATTGTCACTTCCTGAAAATTGTCCGTGGCATTGTAATAAATCATGACGTGATCCTTGTCCAATAACTGCTCATCAATCTGTGATCATTTTTTTGTCGATTACCATAATAATAATAATACTATCAAAAAGACCCGTACTAAAAATTTCAGTTGCCTTTTTGCACTATCTCATCAGCGACCTTTGGGCATGAAAGGTCAATATGTGTGCAATGGGACCCAGCTAGAACAGGGTCACGTTCAATAATTAGTGGCAGTTAACAATAATAACAATAATTATAACATTGTTAGAGTAATCCGTCAATAGAGAGGTGATAATAACGGCATGTTTCATCCAACGAACCTCCTTTCGTAGGGAGATGCATTCGTTTCCTACACCGCATAACGAGACCTGTGTGTATGCATAGTTTCATAACTTGTGTTTTCCCCCTTATCTGAACCTGTCTACTGATCAATTGCATTGTATCAATTCCCAAATACCTATTCAAAATCGTAACACTTATTTCACAATGTATATATGTAAATATGAGGAGGGCAGGTCTGAACTAGAACCTAATTCTTTGTCATATTCTTTCCCTTCTTTCTTTCTTTCTTTTTTTTTCCTTGGTTTAGTTTATTTTCCTCTTTCTTGTCATTTCTTTTTTCATCCTCAGAGCTTTGACTGGGCTTGCATTCGATAATTAAATCAAGCTTGGCTGCACATCATTATTGTTTCAGTTCTGTTTTTGCTTTTGTTTCTTTTCGTTTACTGTGCAAGCATGTTTCACTCGATTGCCTGCCCCCATAGTGTCTGTCTGGCTCAGGATTGATTTTTTTTTTCTGTGGCTCGGTTTTATCTTTTATTTACATTTTCACGTATTTGTTTCTGTCATGACTGCTAATGAAATAGAATTGCGTATTTATCATGAGTATAATATCATCTCACTTTTTTTAAATGTTCATTTTCTTGTTTATAGATAGAAAAATGTATGCCTCACTTTCATTGCATTTATCTATATGAATGGCTTTCATATATATACATACTCGTAGAACCTGGTGATTGAATAACTCATGGACAATATAGTGATCATTAATTGAATTCATTTATCATTGAATGTCTGATCAAAAGTCTATCCACAGAAATAGGAGATTCAATCGTTGTCGGGGAAATTCTGTTCATCATGTATCATTCCAGCCAGGATCTGTATTGTTTAATTTTATTCAAAAATACTGCAATGACGATGCAAAGAATATTTCATTTAATGATGTTTCATCAAAATCAAACCTTCTGTGGCCATCCCCCCTCCCCCTTTTTTTTAGAACCTCTCTCTCTCTCTCTCTCTGTCTCTCTCTCTCTCTCTGTTTCTACCCCTCTTCTTTCTTCGTTGTCCTTATTGTTTCCCTCCCTCTCTCCCCTTCCCTTCCCATACCTTATCCTACTCTTTTTTTCCCTCTGTCTTTTCATCTGTCTTTCCCTGCTCCTCTTACGAATGAGAACGGTCTTTTTTATTTTATTTATTTATTTATTTGTAATTTATTTATTTTTTTTTTTGGTCAAAACTTGTGCATTGGATTATTTTATATTCTCACAGTACTAAATTTTACAGCATTAGTTTGCTGTTAAGCACCAGTTTACCCATAAGAGTACGTGATAGATTGATTACATTTCATTGTCACCGAAGCGAGCGTCTCTTGTCTTATACTGTTCTAATAATGTCTGTCCACCCGTCTCTCACTCTATGTATCTATCTGTTTATCTGTCTGTCTGTCTGTGCATATGTCTGCCTGTTTGTCACTCGATCTAGTGTTTCAACATTCCACGATCTCCATTTCAGAGTCCATAGATTGGTGGGAAGGTAAGAATTTGAACCGTGTTTAAGTGGGCGTAGTTTTTAACCTGTTTGAAAATTTAATTTATTTTGAAATTTATAATTTTTATTCTTGTGATGACCTGAGTGCATTTTATTTATTCTTCCTCCTTCTCTTTTTCTTTTTTCTCCCTATTTTTTCTCTTATCCCCTCTGCTTCCCTCGCTCTTTGGTTAGCACGAACGGACATCGCTTTTTGTCACCTCTCTCCATTTTTTCTCTTGGCCTCGCCAGTGAATGCAAACTACTGACCGATTGCGTTCAGATACCGCTACTTGTCTGTCACATCACTCACTATTTTGCTAACAGGGATGAAGACATAGTGTTGTAATTTCATAACAGTATTTTTTCGTTCTTGGGAACCATGATAGTTGCGTTGCTGTTGCTTTATATATAA
>JBCEWB010687951.1:4996-16749 GCA_039654565.1 Peronia peronii | reverse complement strand
GACACAGAAATAGGATCCGCTCATGGGGGCCGGGGATATATAAATAGCTTCTTTGCTCCTACCTGCAGGTGGGGGACGCAGTGGCTCTGTGGTTTGGCGTTTGCTCACGGAGAAAACGGGTAGGGAAGACCGACGTCTAGCCTTCTCGGTTGGGGCGAATGTATTTCGGAGGTCCCGTATGTACGTTACGCACGTTAAAGAACCCTTGGCAGTTCAAAATCCATGAAAGAGTAGGCTACGTGCCGCTGTCCGGGCAAAATTTCCAAATTCCAAATTTCTACCCACAAAATTTCTCAGCAAAAATTGGCAACTTCTAAAAGCCAAGATAATCCTACTTTCTTTGGATTGAAAGGCTTAAGAAAAACAAACATACCTGCAGGTGGTGAAAACCCGCGATCGATGGGATGTCTACCATGGAGTGTGATCCTCAACATTACAAGGGTAACATCGCTTCTCTCCCCTGTCTTTCTGTCCCGCTCTCTTTCCTCTCTTCTTCTTGACGTGTAAACGTATCTTACTGTGTTTGGTACAATATAGCCGTGATCTTGCTGATGTGTCGTTGAATCCCAACACAAACAAACAAACAAAAAAGAAAACAGAGAGAGGGAGAAAGACAGACAGACCGAGAGAGATGACCCACAAAGTTGGTAACCCTTGATGAAGAGAGAAAGAGCACATAAAAAGATGGAGACCACGTAGGAATGGGTGAGTGGAGAAGGACGGGGCGGGGGGTTGGGGGGGGCAGGATAAGATCTATTGTCATCCCACCTGTGGGGATGAGAGAAAGGGAACTTGCCCGAAATGGAATGTTGAAGAGGTAGAGAAGTCATCACGTGGGCTTAATGAGATCTGACAGAAGGCCAGGGCGTTGACGACAGGGAACTGGGTCAAACAATAACATTGGAATCTCACACATAGGAACATGGTCTTACAATTAAATCTGAACTCACAAGACAGATTGTCATTGCCAACTGTTTACTGTATTATTTATTTATTTATTGTCTATTTATTTATTCAGTTTGTTATTTATTTATTTATTATTTATTTATTCATATATCAATTTTTAAATCAGTTTATTTTTTTGTGTTTATTTATTTTTATGTATTTTTATGTTTTGTTTATTTATATTGTTTATATATATCTTTATTTATATATTTATTTATTTGTAGATATTTATTTACTTATTTATTTATCTATTTATGTATGCTTGGACATAGATGCGGCTTCCAATCACAGAATAGGATAATCTCGGCTTAAATGAATATGTGCCCAATTTGGTCAGAAGAAATTTTGGAGGGTAAAAGGTAGAGGCTCTTTTGTTGTTTAATTTTTGGATTGAGGAATGAAGGAAAATTCTGCTCGGTCAGTGGCATCTCCGGCCACTCTCCATTCAGTGTTTTGCTGTCAAGGGCTCTTTAACGAGCATAGCTTGTAGCTTTTGTCTTTTTTCTTTTGTTTTTTGTTATTAATAAGATGTTTTGTCCCACTTTCGTTCGGCATGGTTGTCTTTTGCTGTGTTCGTTTGCACAAACGGTAATTTTTTGTTTCCCAATTAATTTTCCAATTTACGTCATCAATTTGTGTTGGCTTTATTCTCTTCAGGATTTTTCGTCGATAATTTTTTTGGACGAGCTGTCGCCTCTGTTTGTCTCTGTCTTTCTCTTCCTTATGGCGTTTCCCACGTTCTGTTACCACTCCCGCGGATTAAGAGAGTATTTGAGTGGTGTAGAGAAATGTGCATATTTTAGAAGAGGATCGTAGTGAGTAAGAGAATGAGATAGAACTACACAAACAAGAGGTACTGGCATAGAATACAGCTATTGAGCGAGGTAGAGAAAATACCGATTTTTTTTATAGGAGACGAACATCTACAGTTTGTGCGTGTATGGATACTCATACATCGGTCAACGCAGAGAACGCGAGAGAGAAAGAATGAATAAGAGATAGACGGATAGGGAGGCAGACAGATGGTAAGACAGGCAAATAGACATACAAACAGACAAACAGACAGGCAGACAATGCACCGATTATAACAATACACCGATCTAAATAAAGTAGCGTCGAATTTAAAATAGCACGTGAAAAGCACAATCATGCCATTTGAAATATCCGCCCCTAGTGATCCATCATCTATTTTGTAAGGGAGTAATAATGCTTTGATATTTGACACACATAATTCCCAGTGGTTGTTAATGGTGAGCATATTTTGATACCATGAGAATCAAGTTGCTCACCCACACAAGGAAATTTGACTCTTCGGTGGATTTGCTCGCTGGGAACTCATGTCACGGGACACAGAGCATTATATTAGACACCCAGGCAATTCAGGTTTTTATGGGTCCCATCACAGACTAACACATACTAATAGCCAACACCAATACAGAGGAACAAAACTCGAAAAAGGCCAACATTTTGCGAATCAAACATTTCACAACTGTCGATTCTGCAAGCAAATATCTCAATATTGTGAGTAAATTCCATTAAAGCAAATCTTGACAAACTGACCATGGTATTGAAACTCAAGTATAACCCCGGTAAATCGGGACTAACCCGTACCAATTTTAGTGATTTAGAAACCTTAATATGTGGAGCTTGTAATCTTTTTTTAGAAAAATGATTCTCACGGTTCCAGTTCTTTTTAATGAAAAGAAAACAACGGAAGAGCTAAGATTTGCCATTACATCAATAGGTAGCGCGCATTCAGCCATAGGAAAACCAATGTGGCGGCCGCTCAACCCCCTGGCATGATTTTTGTGACGTCACACAAAGAGAGCGCTCCGTCTGGTTAGTCTGTGGGTCCCATTGACTCTACAATTGTAGAGAGTTCACATATATTATTTAACAGTAGATCTGCATGAGGGAATTTAACATTGTCACTTGGAAGGGACTAAATAAGTAACAACCCTTATTGGAAACACTGTTCCGTGGTCTTATTAGAACCAAGACAATTAATTTGCCACAGGTATCAGAAATTGATTCTTATTTCGTTCATGTTTATTGTAAAGTCAGTCCACATAAGCTTATTTGTTTGTGGCTGAATTTTTGTTTTCTACAATCTTTAGTTATTGTCATTGTTGTTGTTGTTGTTAAGTTAGTTTTAGTTATATTTCGTTGATTAACTATTTAATTATTTTCATCCTGGGACCTTAATTTGTTCTTGTCTGATAATTTTTCACGCATTTTTGTTTTCGCTTTAAAGACTGCTATATTACATTTGCACCAAAAATCTTGCCAAAATCACATTGCCCACAATGTTCGAGTCAGGCCAGGGCAACATTTTGCTGAGCATCCTGATGCATCCAATGCGACGGTATACCTGTTTGTTTTTTGTTGTTGTCTTGTGTTGTTTTGTTTTGTAGTTGCTGTTCTAAAAATTATATGGGCTCAAAGGTTTGTCAATTTTGTGTGTTTGAATGTTTTCTTTTTTTTCGGTATTAATTTTTGCTATCGATTTTTATTCTCTGTCATGAATACCTTGAGATCTTAAATTTTGTTCTTGAAATTTTTATTGTTATAATGTTTATATTTAAATGTGTTTTTGTTAAAGAAAATTACAAAGCGGCGGCATAATAACAAACAAAAACTCATAGTATACACAAACTGAGGAAAAACATAACAACAAGAAATCAACAAACATGCAGATAAACTTGTACAATCTAAATCCTTTTATTTATTTTTTTCCCTACCAAATGGAAACCAAATCATGGCTACTTTTTTCCAGTCCGCCTGGCGGACGATTGCTAAAGATAAAACTCTATTTGGTCTGGCAATCATTGGATGAGATTCACAGACAGATAGTTCGGCCCGGATTCGAACTTGATCTAATTGGGCTAGCCTTACCAACTCCCGTCTGTTTGATTATGCCAACACCCGTTTGTAAGTCCCCTAGCAAATGTTTGTGGAGTTCCACATTCTTTCCGGATGTTGTGTTTGTTGGAAAGATTTATTGGCTGATCTCTTTGGATAATTTTCGATCGGTTAGGGCCGATGCATTCCTAGGTACAGTTGTATTTTTAACTGATGTGTTTAGATAAATCGATGCTCTTTCAACTCTGCTTCTATTTTGTTACGTTTTAGATGAATATAAACCGGACACCTCGAAATATTAAGAATATCGTGATTTTTTTTATCTTGTACACTGAATATATTCACTTAGACATATTATATATTTCTTTCTATTTTTCACTTTGTTAAGATTTTTCTGCCTTTGACCAAGCTGCATCGTCTGCCCTTTGTTCGTCATAACGGATAGGAAGAAAATAAGACATGCATATGTATCCGCATATTATGGCGTTAGGTTTCGAAGTTTGCGCCGAGAAATCTGCGTTTTCCGTGGCTGGGCAGGGTCTGTGATACAGCTGTCCGCAATGCCTGTCAATGCCTGTCTCTGCCCTAATACCCATGTCAATGCCCCTAATCATGAGATGCTGCACTTTCTCTCCCCGCCGCCATCCACCCCTCCTCATCTTCACATGCCAGAATCATCACGTTCTTAACTTCTCATTTTCTAAGCCGACGTTCTTGGCATTCCTATGCCTTTTTATTCTGTCCTTTTGAGCCAGCAGCTGTCATTCATCGTTAACTCTTTCCCCTTTTTCATTGCACCCACTTTGTTATTATTATTTTCTATTTCTGGATGTTGTTTATGATCTTTCATAAATTACAGGACGAAGGAAAATGAGTTATTGAAAGAGCTTGTCAATATCGTGATTGAAATGACGAAAAAAGCTCACATCCACATAATGCACACATACACACTGGTGACAATACGAGAAAGATGTCCGGTATAGTCGATGGCGCATCACACGCGTTAACCGAACGCGCCACGGATTTGACGAACACCGCAGGATTTTCATTTCGCCTAGAGCGAGTGGCGCTGATTTGGTCCCTCATGCTGTGCCTTTATATTGTGATTGCCACTTCCAGGAATTATCTAGCTTAGGAGCGGTAATGAGACACCATTTTTTTTCCTTTGTGTGTGTGTGTAGGTTGTCGAGTCCAGGGGATGTCCAGTCCGCTCCCCCGAATTTCACCGGAAGTCGCTGTAGCTCATTCGGGCCTCGCGCGGGTCTCGGGGTATCTCCCAGTAAACCGCTGGCATCTCGGCCGATATCGCCGCTCGTTCGTCCCCCCGTTTTCAAATTTTTGCGCGAGTAGTAAGGAAAGGCTGAGGGAAAGAAGAAAGGGAGAGACAGAAAGAGGGGGAGAGGGAGCGGAAAACGTGAGAGAGACACAGTGCGTGGGGGGCGAAAAATCACAGCTAAGCTGAAAATCCGATAGACGGAAGGGCCCAATGTGATGCGATGGGATGAGATCTAGGGAGAAGAATGAAGGACAGATATTTGGACGGTATCAGACAGAACTAGAAACAAAGCACACCCGCGTGTGAGCATTGCCTTTTTTTTTTATCAATCCGTTTATCAATCAATGATTTCAGTTCGATCCGATTGATTTGTATGTAGCCCTGAGGGGGGGATAAGCGGGTGAAACAAGCCAGCGATGCTGAAGTGAAGGAATGCGATGGTTTTTATGCTAGAACAGAACCCTCGATTCTGGGCCCATTTTCTGTCTCTTTACTTTCAAGAAGTTTACCCTTCAGTCAGTGCGTTTGTTCTGATTTCGATGCCGAGATGACTCTCGACTCCCTCTCTTCTCTGGTGCAGGGAAACTTGAGATTTCAGTGACCAGGAAGTTCATTCCAAAGTACATGGGATCAACGATATCCTTATTTTTGTTCCCGTTGTTTCTATGAACCATTTTTGCTTTGTTTTTTGTATTATAAACGTGGATTAGGCCTTGATATCCGAGATATTTTGGTTCTGTGTGTAACAAAAAACGTTGGTTGCTCATATGGACGTTTATACTCAGTTTTGTGTCCAGTGACCAGATGAAGGATTGAAGAATTGTTCTACATGAAAAAGGCTAAAGATAATGTTGGATTCCTGATAAAGATATTTCTCAAATGACGTTTCTTTCAATGTTCATTCTGGTGTCTGACTGAAGAGTTCACGAAGTGTTTTTGTGTTGAACAGTGATTTTAATTGCTGGTGAATTAAGTTACTTAAATTATTGTTTTTATAGCTTCAACTGTGTGGCTGGCTGTGCACTTCAACTGATGTTAGTTGTGTATCTTTAGGTGCCAAACAAAGTGAGATTGTTGGTAAGGACACAGTTTCTTACGGTAATTATTGTTCTTTTATATAGGATGTGAACTTCTTTTTCGAATATTTTCATAGTGCAATCACGGAACGACTTGATCTGACATTTCCAGTTTATAAACGGTATTTTGGTGTAAATTTCATTCATAATTACTTTCTTATAAATAAATGTAACTGTCCTCTGAGATGTAGATATAAATAGAATGAACTTTTAGCAAAAGAAAGTACGACTTTCATATCCTCTTGGCTAGGTATACGTTGCATTTAGAGCACATTAAATGAGATCATGAATGAATATACGGCAAATGATTTCTTTGCTGGAATAGTGGCCACTGAAACACTCCAATATCTTAGAATGAGATAGAAACTTATCTGAATAATATATTAACTCTTCCAAATTATGCCGCAATCACAAGACAAATATATTATGAGTTTCAATATCTTAATTTAACAATGGCCAACAACAATAATATTATTTATTTGTAGGGCCTTTAAAATCATCACCCAATCCTCAAGGCTATGTACAGTTGTTTTAAAATTCACAGTTCATTTACAGTTTACGATGATGTGAAACTCATGTGCACTTAGATTATGCTATTCATTCCTGTGACAAACAGTATGTAATACATATAGCCTCATATCAAATGAAGAAAACAAACAGGCATTCAAAAGATCTGTCCAAAGCTAAAAATAAATTATATTATATCAAGACTATTTTATTGATCATATAACCCTTAATGTTACTGTTGGATCGGCAATTTACTGATTAACATAACTGACTAATACAATGCTACATTGTAAACAGAATTATACTACGTTATGCAAATATCCGGATCAACGGCTTTACTCACAAATAATCGAGTGATAGCAAGATTGTTTAGGCTCATTAAGATGCCGCGATTCACAGTCCAGAGTACCGTGGTCGTATGGGCTTACATTTACAGAAGTGTTTTCGTTTACACTGGTCTGACATTCTGTGAGTGTCCTGTCCAAGACAATGTCCTCGGGAATAATTAGATCTATGTGCGAGAAAAATATTTCAATAAAAATTACATGTACAGCCAAGTGTGGATCTGAAAACTGAGAGTAACTGAGGAAGTAACTGAGAACAGCCTTAGATTTGAAAAAAGAAAAAAGGAATGCAGGCTGTCCAAAAATAAATGAGCCCCAGTTATACTATCTATTGTATCTAATGAAGCTATCACTGTTTCTTAAGCTAATTTAAAATTCAGTCACAGTTTGAACTAGCAATAGTTCATATTCGACTACAGTGAGTGTTCTGTTTTCAGCAGGGGGAGTACAAACACTCGGGCTGGGATTTCCAGGTTTTTGCTTAGTTGAATATGAACTATTCTGGAGCGATGAATAGTGAAATGCTAATGTCTCCTAGCCAGTCAAAATGAGACATGTCGATTTTTCACCATATGGGGTTTTAGATATCATGTGAAAGCTTAGTATTTCATATCCTTGTAGGTGGCGAAAAAAAAGTTCTGAGCCAGCTTTATTCTAGCCAGAGATATTGCAGTTTTAAAGAGACAAAGGGCGATCTCCCAGCAATGACCGAAATTCCGAGAAAATCGAGCTTAAATGAACGGTCGAACGCATAAATCTACATGCCTATTTCACACACACGCACACACACACACACACACAGCACACATACACAACGATTTTAATGAATTTATATTTATAAATGGAGGGTAAGACCGATACTGTCTTGTTCAGAAATGAGTGCACGTTCGATTTCTCCAATAATAATAAAAAAATTGATTTCTGACCCCTCATCACATTCAAAGCCCAATTTCTCGGTTCTAGCCCAGGGACTCACGTCTCATTTCGACTGGCCGTGAGACAAATACATTTCAAAGTTTATTTCCATGTGCAGTGCGAGTGTACATGTATTGTGTATTCTTTGGCACGAAACAAAGGATCACATTTAGATAAACAACGCCTGACATAAATCTCGTGTACTTAGATCTCTCTTCTATATACGAAAAAACGTAGGAAAAATAGAGGGAAAAAAAACGATTGGTGGGAAGAAACTCGATTTAACCCTGTAAGCGTCATATTTCTTTTTAAAGAGGAAATATTGAAACATTTATAACAATATTATTTTTTCAAGCGAATACGATAAAACTGGGTTCCTGTAACTTTTGATATATGTTTATGGTTATGTTTTTTAGTTAGGAACTGACCTGAAAAATAATCCGCTAAAATTTAGTAACATCCATGCCGTTGGCAGCTCTATGGTTAATTATCTTATCTTGAGGCTGGACAACATTTCTAAGAATAATTTAACGAAAGAATAGGAACAAACAATGAACAAAGAGCTCGGGCCATAAATCATGGCGCGCTGCGTTATTGGAGAACGCCAGCTAAAATGGCATCTGTGATGCGACTGACACTAAACAGATTCAAACTCTGGCTCATTTTTTTTGCTTTCCTTTTTTTTTCTTTCTTTCATGTTGAAGCACAATAAACTTTTTCCTTCCTAAAACTCTTCTTTCTTTCTTTTGCTCTTTCTCTCTTTATGTTTTTGCTTTTTGTCCTCCCGTCGTTCTTTCTTTCTCACTTTCTCTCTAACAGTTTTTCTGTCTGTCTTTCTCTCTTTGTTCTCTCTTCTTTTTCTCTGTTTCCCCTCTTTTTCTCTCTTTCGTTCTTTCTTTCTTTCCCTCTTTCTTTCTTTATTTCGTTTGTCACAAATACATTCACACATTGTTCTGGGTAAATAATTAAAACAGCCACTCGAGACATAGTTCTTCTTTAACCCTAAAAGTATCAGGAGAAATTGTTGGAGAGCTTATGTACCTATGATGATGTATATTATTACTCACGGTCAAGACGATAGTTTAGGTCTAAATTGCATTGCAAGAGAAGAATTTTGTTAGTGAATTCAGTGTTTTACGTAGAAATGTATTCAAATGCGAAGGACAGTGGGTGAAATTATGTGCACAACTCTTTTAGGGTTAAGGTTAACCTTCACTTGACACTTCCATGGTTAAAGTTAATCTTCACTTGACATTTCTGTGGTTATAGTTAACTTTCACCTAACTTTTGCCAGGTTAAAGTTGGCATTCGCGTGCCATTTCTAGGGTTAAAGTTTACCTTCACTTGGCATTTCTAGAGTTAAAGTTAACTTTAGTCAACCTTTCTGGGATTTAAATTAACGTTCTCTTGATACTTTTAAGGTTTAAGTTCATCTTCATTTGACACGTCTAGTGTTGAAGTTAATCTTGACTTATTGACATTTCTATTGTTAAAGTCATCATTTACTTGGCACTTCTAGGGTTAAAGGGAATCTTTACTAGATTCGTTTAGGGTTAAACTCAACTTTCAATTTATAATTGAAGTTAAAAGTTTAGGGTTAAACTTAACTCTCACTGAGTTCTTACACTGCTTCCGTCTTCCACTCCCCTAGATCTCTTGCCTTCTTAAGAGAAGGCACAGGCAAAGGAGAATAATGGACGTTTTGAAAATGGCACAGAAATTAAACAAGGCATAACGCACATAGTTTATAATAAAAAACGAAAAGGGAAGGAACTGTGTATATCCTGTTGGGCATTAAAATTATAGCACTTTAATTACATTTTGTAAATATCGTGTGAATTTATTCTGTAATGTAAATAACATACCGGTAATGCTCCAGTTCCACAGACAAAATGTTTACCCGAACCTGATGCTCGCTATTTAAAAATAAAAACAAAACGAAACCAAACGAAACAAAAAAAAATGAGGAAATGAAATAGGTAAATGAATACCTAAAAGAATGAATAGATGAATAAATGAAAACGTAAATGAATAAATAAATTAATTTTTTAAAAAGTAAATAAATGAATAAATATAGAAATAAATATTAATAAAGAATTTATAAATGAATAAGTAAATAAATAAAATTACAATGGTGGAGGGCGGGGGGTGGGGGGAGGGGGGGGAGGGGGGGGGAGAGGGGAGAGAAGAAGTCAATGCTGAAAAAAAATCACTGTGCGTGGGGTAAACACCATTTTGCCATTCAGACCAAAATCCCGAAAAACATAAAATTGGAATGAAAATTTTGCAGATTTTAAATCCCTGCAGGTGGCCAAGGAAAATGTTCCCTAGTGAGAAAAGGGAATAATCACTGCGATTTCCCCCCCGCCCCGCCTCCTTGTTTCCCATATTTGTGTTTGTAATTCAATGCTCCTGTGCAAGAACATTAAAAAAGCTCGCCGCATTGTTTGCTAGGAACGTCCAAAAATACTTGACAGTCCAAATATTGGACCGCCAGGAATAGACGTGAATAAAAGGGCACGAAAATCGAGATGTCATTCTTTATGTCACCTTTTTTTTTTTTTTTTTCAATTTTATTTTTCATGGAAGAAAAAAATGACCAACTGTCATTGCACATACATACTGGGCATGGAATTTTTCCAGATCTATTTCATTGAAATGTAATGTCATACTATGTTTATGTGAGGAAAAAGATTTGGATTCTAATCAAATTACTACTATAAAAAAAATGTTATGATATCAGAAGTGTTCAGAACAGAGGAAAACATGGTAAATCTAATGATTTATGAATTCTTTGACCATTCCAATCATGATCTCTGCTTATGTCTACATCCTTTTATTATGTTTTTTCATTCTTTGTAAGTTAATTTTCTAATCTTTGAGATGTATCCTCATTTTCAAAGATTTGCACGCTGCCAGTTTGATGTTTGATCACTACTTTGTTGTTTTTGTTGTTGTTGTTGTTGTTGTTTTGTATCAATTTGAGATCTTCAGCTTTTAAAACATTTTGTAGCCAAAGACTGCTTTAGAAATCACTTTTAAAGACATGGGACTAGACGCAGAAAATTTGCCATTAGCAACACGGACGTAATCATACATTTAATATCAGCAATAGTAACTATAGAACGTAGGAATCTTTTCTCAGAGAATTTTTTTATTACTATAAATATACAAACCCGCTATATTTTTCTTGACTTTCCTAAATTTCCCTTTCGTGAGGGAAAGTTCCCTACAATGCCATCGATTTATTGATTGACTGACTGACTAACTAACCGTTGAAAAGGAAGCTGTCAATGAAAGTGGGCCTACTATTTTTACTGAGACATAACAGCAGTTTCAGTTCATGGCCTCGTAAAATGCGTGGGTGAGATTGGCACTTTTGTGAGTCTTAATTCTTCACCCTCCGTTCTTTTTCACTCTCTTAATAGACGCACAGGGCCAGAACGGAATCTTGTGAAATGAAAGCAGCCCTTGGGAAGTTAGGTTGAGTTTGTCAAGGCTTTTGTAACATTTAAACTGCATTAGCGGCTGTGCAACAACGCCAAAAAAGGGGGAAAAAATGACTTGGGTGAATAAAATAATGGAGTATTTATCTGGGCCTAGTATTGCAATGAGGAAGCATAGGCAAATAAAAAAGTTGGACCATATAGTAAACAATTTTGTACTGGCTCGCACATGGGAGCGTTACGTTACGTTCTATAATACGTCTTTCAACCTCCAAGTGGAGGTTATCTCGAGTTATCTCGATGGGGGCGTCTGTTCTCAGGTTCTTTTTTGGGGGGAGCGGGGTTTGGGGGGGTGGGGGGGGCTGCGCCCCCTCCTCCCGAC
>JBCEWB010687950.1:15629-34901 GCA_039654565.1 Peronia peronii | reverse complement strand
CCCCCCCCCCCCCCCCCCCCCCTCCCCCCCCCCCCCCCCCCCCCCCCCCCCCCCCCCCCCCCCCCTCCCCCCCCCCCTCCCCCCCCCCCCCCCCCCCCTCAAAACTTCCCACAAATTTCTAAATAACTGGCCACGAACTTAGTTAAAGAAATGTTATTGCAAAATTGCTATTATTAGATCTAGTATCAGCACACGAGAATTACCAATACATGTGTGTTCCACTGACAAAAGAAGTATATTATATTAACAAACGGCAAAATAGAGTGTGAATAAACAAAACAAATGGCACAGACCAACATAACCATGCCTACTGCGAAGCATGAAGAAGTGCTTGAACTTCTTGTTATCAGGCATGACAAATGATAAAATGCGTCCTTAACAAGAATAAATTGCCATCTTCTCATTTCCTGGCTGTCCGTGGATCCCAGCCAAACAGGAAACTCATAGATCTAGTTGGCACTATGATGATTATTCCTCTGGTCATGAGATTTATATTATTTTGTGGAGAGAAACATAATTATGTACATTATGTCCTCTGAAAAACACATTACAGCAACACTGACGTCATTTGCAGCATTACCTCTAGCAACTCCATCATCAACATTATAGATATACATACACATGTACATATATATATTATTTTTATATTTACAAGGTGATGGAGATTGGTTTTCACTAGCCCATAGCCTAATTACATGTATTTGCCTTCATTATATAAACAGGCTATTGAACAACAACAACAACAATAACAACAACAACAAATACTTTGTCGCTTTTCACTGGAAACGAAATTCTACAGCTTGAAAAAAAAATTGTGAAAAAAAATCACAGTGTTACGATCAAGTTTTCTTCTTCATGTAATACTGTTTATTGAAGGTTTCTGTGATTAATATTTCCAATGAAAGGCAGAAAAGTTTTTTTGTTGCTTTTTTTCCCTTCTTTACAACACTTGTTCAAGAGTCCTTCAGTCCGGCAATGCAAAAAAAAATTGGGCTCATGGGGGTTGCCATGGCCATGTGGTTACGCATCTGCTACTCTGTTGAAAAATTCATGAGATGACCTCTCAGGTTCAAATTTCAGATCCTATCACCAGGGGATGACAAGGATTCGACGATTAAAACTTGGATGAAAAGTAGGTGAAGGTGTTGCTGTCCAGGCAAAATTTCCAAGTTCCAAACTTCTAGCCACAAAAATTCTTCTCACCAAAAACAAAGGGATGGGTACTTAAAGTTAGAGCCGAGTTAACCCTACTTTCTTTCGAATGAAAGGCTATTTACATGGTCAAAAAATGATAACTCAGTGGAGAAAAAAAATTCCCTATTGACAAATGTCTGACATGTACAAAAAATAAATGGGAGGACCTCCTTTAGGCTAATCATATCAATGAGAAAGCATAATAGCGACTTGTCTGAAATGTATGAAATGGTGAAAGTTTGCTCCATAGTACTCAAAAATAGTATCAAAACAGTAAACAACAATAAATATAAATCTATCAAATAAACAACAACAAAAATGAACATCATAATCCTATCTCAGGCCAAGAATGGAGAAATTGGAAAGTGAAATAAATCAACAAATCCTTTCCCATGAGGGGGGGGGGGGGGAAGGAGGGGGAGCGACGGCACCTGAAAACTCTTTTCTTGCCTTTGACCATAGGTCATTCTTACTATGTGCATATGTATTTGGCATGTTTGATTCAGAACATGTCCTTGGAAACTTCCTAGCCTGTCTGGTTTCCATGGAAATGGTCGCCATCTTGGATTTTGTCATGTTTTTCAAAATCTATCTCCTCCTTACTACCACAAGTCATTTCAACTTTGCATGTCATTTCTAACATCTAATATCTAAATTATGTCAGGAGGGAATTTGATTTTTAATAGTTGTTTTCTTTTTCTATGAACTTTGAACAAAAATATAAAAAATGTACAAAATTGGTATTTTTATTCATTAAAAACAAAATAAACTCTACAAAAGTAAAAGAGATACTGAAAAAAAAAAAAGTCTTCTGTCATTTTTTTTTTTATGCCAAGGAAAGTATTTTATAAAATATGATGAAAATATATGCATAAGTTTTGAAGGAGATAGAAAATTTAGGAAAAAAAAAACAAACCCCAAAATTTTCGAGAAAAACACACAAAATGAAATCTGTTGACTATAAAACACACTGACAAATGCACAAAGCTCTACAATTTGGCAGAGAAGACATCGAAATAGCCATAGGCCGTCACTCTCTAATGCCTTCTGGAGGTCTTATTCTTGGGTCTCAAATTTGACCTTGGGGCATATATTTGCTATCTGTTAAGCTAATAATAATTCGTGTAGAGACATTTCCTTTCTTAACTTTACTAAATCTCAATGAGTAAGGTCCCAAACCAAAGTCTAGTGCTTTTTTTTAACAGTAGAATCCTCACAACATCCATGTTGAATTCAGCATTTGCTGTTATCCATAGGAGCAGAATAAAAGAGTTGGCAATACCATCTTTTCCCCCATTTAGACAGGAATTTTTTTTGACTACCCTCCCCACCCCTCCCTAAAACTGCATTACAATCCAAATACATATATACCCCTATATGTAATCTTGTTTCTTTTTTTTTTTCATCATTCAATGGTTTCCAACAAGCTAAAGTGAAATATATTATCAAAATTCATTCATTCAGAGTAAGAGAGTTCTAATCCATTAGATCTGTTAGTTGTCAAAACAATGAGATTTGAGGCACAGAAGTATGCATTTTTTTTTACAACATTTCTACAGTTCTTTTTGTAATATACGTGTCAACAACTTCATGTCCTTTACAAATGGCAATAGTTTGAGTGAGGAAAGGAAGTACTCACGCAGAAAGAGAAATATAGTGACAATATCTTTCTTGACAATCCACAACTCTATACAGTTTTATAATTAGTCTTCTTTGAGCTGAATTATATCAGAAAAAGGAAGACTTATCTCCAGCTATTAAACTTATGGAACAGGAGTATCAACAACAGATTGTTTTTACCCGAGGACATTGTACATTGAGGCCACAATTTCAACAAACTTGTACTTCAAGTTTCCTTCCATAAAGAAAGTCGAATTTTATCTAATAAGACTCCTGCATGACAAAATTGGAAATGAAACGCATGATACATACATGTCGTATTGAGTTTAAAAAAAGAAATCAATGACAGAAAATGTTATTCACTGTCTGAAAACTTTGGCACGCAAATCAATTGTTATTTGCACTTGATGAGACAACGATATCAAAAACATGAGTAAACAGAGTTCAACAGGTTCACAATAAGAGTGATCAAAAAAAAAAACAAAAAAAACCCCAACCAATTCAAGGTCTCTATTGAGTGAAATTATCCTTCACAGAATTACAACAAAGAGAATCTTTGGGTTATTGAATAAATAACGAAATCTGATGAATCTATACCTGGCCTTCAAGACAAGGTATTTTCACCTTACATTGCAAGAAGTTTTAGTTTCAAAACAAGCAGAGACATCTTGGGTTTCAAGAATGATGAAATATAATAAAATAAAATAAAACAGAATGAAATAAAGTAAAACAAAATACCAAAATAAAATAAACTGCGGACATTTGGAGTTTGAAGCTTTTCTTGACAATCCTAAGATACTCTGATCTGAATATGAACATAAATTTTGTTTTAAAAAGGTGATGTAATGGGCCTGGCACTTTTCATCACAACAATAATTATGACCCATGTCCATCATTGTCAAACAGTTAATGTATCTTATATCACAATGCCAATGTTGCCACACATATGCAAGGACTTTTTGATGTGGAGCTCAGCCAGTCTCTTGTCATAAAATGAGATGTAAATCCAACTTGGCAATGATGACTATGATCAGCAAGATCAAGGTCAGCAAGACAATTTCATGAATTGCTAGGTGAAACTTTTATTTCACAAAAACATCCAAATTTCAGATGCTGAAATGGCATCTTGAATTGGATGCTGAATCTCATGTTGCTATACTTGGGTTGATAAACCTTGCAGATAATAGATATTCAAATAGTCCACATTGGACATCAGGAACATCAATAGGCCTACCATTTATACACACTGCAGAATGCCATCAAAACACTTAGTCTTCTTTTTCTCCTCGGCAAACAAGTGTCAGTCAAGCACTCTCAGATGCTATGAATATGCAGACTTTTGATCCAGTTTGCGGTACTTTCCTATGATAAATTTCCTATTTGTCAACATGTGCTTGACTGTGAACACAGCTATGCCTCAATAATTCAAAGTGAAGAAATGTTGTTTATCCTAACAATTATTTTTAAACATTAAAAAAGTCAAGAGTCAGTACTTCATGCAGGACACTTTATTTTGAGAAAAAGCAAGCAAAACTTGATAAAGTAACTTTAAAACTCTTCTGGCGCAGAGGAGCAAAATGAAGAAAAGCTCATGAACTAATCCTGTGGCCTCAATACCTTTGGGCTTCAGACATTATCTATCATTTACAGAGTAACCCTTTTTTGTCATTTCCGACATTCACCACAGTGACAACCGTGTCTGGTAACCACTTGATATAGTGTATCTATTATTTTGTTGTTGTTGTTTTATAAACTCTGGGAAGAGCAATGGATACAACTAGCAGTATCTGATGAATCCTGTCCCTGTTAGGCAGCATATGAAAACTGGTTACATCTTGCAGGTCTGATGATTGCAGACTGAGAAAAGGAGATTGGCTCTGATGTTTTTAATATGAACCATGTCTTGACAATAGCATTTGAATATTGCTTATGCTACTGAAGAGCTACACATTTAATTTATTGGGATGATGTCTCTGTCTGGATGAAATAATGAATGAGTCCAGACAAAATATATCATAAAACTGCCAATCTTGTAACCAGCTTCAGATGCAATGGGTGGAGAAACACATTGATATAAGGTATATTTACACTGCACAATCTCAACTGACATTATGTTCATGCCTCTTTCTGCATTATCTCCCAATAAAACAACATCACTGTGAATCCTGTTAAATGTACATATATATAAGGTATATCAATAAATTGTCCAAGAGGTGAAAGCTCAGCTTCACAGAAATAGGAAAATACTAGGAAGGCAGACTGGAATGTTGGTGGTTGAACAAAGTCTGAGCCAGGCAAGAAATCTAACAAGAATTCTCTAATGCAATAAATGAGTATGATACATACAATGTCCCTCAACACAGACTGGCACTGGCAAGTTACATGCTTTTTTTTTTTTTTTAAAAACACTTTAAAATTGAAAATAAAAGATCACATATTCCATGCATTTCCTTTATTAAATGCAATGCCATGTTTTATGCATGAACTAAAGAACTAGTTGAGAATATAACACTAACAGAAGTTTCTTTCTATCATCAGCGATGCGCTAATCAAGTTGCACAGGTTTTCTTGAGTCTGCTTCTAGTAGTGACATTTTAGTGTATGACTGTGTGTGAGAATTATGTTACATAACTACATGTATGTCTCATCAACTGTGAACAAAAACTTCTTTTAAGAATGAATAAATTTGATCTTTATCTTTATCTTTACTGAAAAGTTTTGTTTAAAAAAAAAAACATCTATAACAACAGTGGTTATCAAAAGTTCTCATGAATCTCTCTTGTAGATATACATAAAGCCTAAGTTAAAGCAATATTCTAATGTCACACATGTTTTCTTCACAGTAAAACTAATGTCACCAATGTGTGACTGAGCTGCCTACTTTTTGCTTCACATAACAAAACCCTTTAGGTTAAGATTACCAAAGTTTCCAGTGAAAAGCCTACCAGTGTTCTTCAATCCTCTTGACAGCACCATAGTTTTTAAACCCAAATTGGTAAATTAATTCAGATCAACTTTGGATTTCTAACACTTACTGTGAAATCATTGAAACGACAGCACAGTGTTTGTTCCTGAGAGCCTTTAATTATTTCCTATTGTAAAATATCCTCGATTTCCTTGCCCTCCATTTTGAAACTTATCTTTGCATGCATCATATATGTCACAGTGGGACACAGAGGGTGAAAGCCAGCACAATAAAGCTATAAATCATTTATCTCTCTAAGGATAAAATCATCAACTAGCAATGCTCTCTGAGGACAGAAGTATATCAGTTTCAAGCAGCTTTTATATAGACCATATTTTCTTGAAGTACTGATATCTAGTTAACTATTTCATTGTTAGGACCACTGAACCATTCAACTGAAAAGACATATTTCATAAACTATGAGTAGATTTTAAAATGCACAAAGCCTCTAGACCATTAATAAAAATTTCTACTGTGTCATTAGCATTGAAAGATTTATTATGTAATGAGGTAGGAGCACTTTTAAAAGGTACAGCCTTTCCCAAAATAAATTATGCTTTTTAGAATTCTGCATCTAAAATCTTCAGAGCAGTTTCACAAAATCTCAGTTTGACATCTCTCTCTCTCTCTCTCTCTCTATATATATTTTTTTTTATATTTTTTTTTAAAGGTCTAATACAAACTGAGTGACAAATTTTAACGAAATATTACATTTACATCATGGGAATGAACACTATGCTCCATAGGATGGGCAAGGGAATCATAATAAGTACATGTACATGTACTTCCTGAAAGCTCCACTAAAACAGAAAAGGCACAAACTTTAATCTTTTCATATCCATGAAAAAACAGACTGCAGAAAAAAAGAAAAATATCAAAGCCGACCCGGAGACTTGTTCTTTTAAACCTCTCACTATAAAATCTGGACGGGTAAAGTACATGTACATATGCTATACTGAGAACTACTCATATATGTAACTAGTGTAATACTCTCATACTCAAGATAACCAGGCACACTGGATTAAAGAGCTGATCACTAAAGTAATAACCCGCTTGTTTGTTTGTTTGTTTGTGTTGGGGTTTAACAGCACATCAGCATGATCACGGCTATATTGTGCCAAACACAGTAAGATATGTTTACATGCCAAGAAGGAAAAAGGAATGGGCGGGACAGAAGACAGGAGCAAGGAGAGTGAGAAGAGTTGTCACACCTACCTCTGGAACATTGAGGATGGCCTGCAGATGGGAGTAAAGAACCTACTTGCATACCCTGGGCCCCCTAGGGGGCAATAAGCCGCTTGTAAAGTACCCTTTATTGCAAGTTCATGGACCTTACAAGCTCTGCTCCCAGTCCTTTTCTGTGTATCAAATCAACACCCGCTTGGTTATAATGTAAAGGTCAAATGTTGTTTACAAATTTGTATCATATCTATGTCTTCCAGGCAATAACGGAACTCAATGCTGCATACACCACCAGTTACTTTTACAGTTGTGGCAAAGAGAAATAACATATAATTATATGAAATCTCAAATTATCTTCTGAAGGCTGCTCTGATCAATAGATCTAGTCACGTGGTTGACAGAGGAGAAACTGACATAATTACCGGAACTTACTTCTCAGTCTTTTTCTATGTGCTAAGCTACTACCCTTTTTGCCCTTATGCAAATTGATGTAGAATGTTGTATACTGATACAGCAAGTCAAACTTCTTACTTTAGTAGGAAATACACTTTATGCCTGTCATCAATTTCTGAGATGACCTTGGATTTTTTTATATTTTTTATGGCAATGCGTCTTCAATTTTGATATCTTACTGCAAAGATATGGCATGGTGAAACATTTCTAATCTCTGTACATAAACATATTGACCATCCTGCAAATATTATATCTATGTCTTCCAGATAATAAGGGAGCTCTAGGTGCTCTGTAAACAATTACTTCTACAGCTCTGGCGGAAAGAAATGACATAAGTTTTCATGAAAACTCAAGTCACCTTTTGTAGACAGCCATGACCAATAAACCTATACTTACTTGCAATTACAAAAATTTGCAGGCACATGTTTGACAGGGGAGAAATTGTGTGACCCATATAAAATGTCAACTTAGAAATTATCTTCTGCAGAGCAGGGCCTGACCTTGAAAAATGTCTGGCTCAGCAGAGTTCCAGCACAAACACGTGAGGCATGGCCCAATTATTCTTGAACGTAAGAGAGGGATAACTGCCACATATTGAACAGCGTCACGTTTCCCTGTCTCCAGTGATATTGATCTCAAAACAAATTATCTGCACGCTGCAAAATTTTGGATCAATTGCAAACGGTGCTCCACTATCTACCTGATACATCAGCCAAAGGAAAGAATATTTTGTGAACATTACATTTGAAGATAGCAAATAATTTGATCATTGAAAAAAAGCAAAAGAAAAATAATGTCATTATATTAACAAGTCTTGTTCCATTCCATCTGTGACACTGGAGCTTGGTCTGCTTATTTTTCCGTTCACAGCCTGATTACGTTCTGTTGCGTCTTTCAACCTCCTGCAGGTGGTTATCTTGCATAGCCTGAAACAACTTACTCAAATGATAGCCCCCATAATTACAACGATGCAAGTTTTTCAGAGCTTGTTTTCTTAAACCAAGTTCACTACCTCTAGTTTTACATGATGATCTCATTCTTGACATTGTTGGTAAACCTCAAACCAAAAGAATTGCTTGAAGTAAGCAAAAATGTATGGTGAACAAAATAAAAGTGCTCATATACGTATACTTAAGAGTCTTTCAATTTTGATACAGAATATCTTTCTTGCTGTGATGTGGACTGTCATATAAATATTGCCTACAATTATATAAGCTACACTTGTATACAATAAACATGTTCAACAAAACTCCTCGGATATGGTTTACTCTTTTATGTTCATATCATACTATGTCTGTTCTTACTCTGCCCTTAATAACAATATGATCCAACAAAGCAGTCTTTTTTTATCACAACTCTTTACATAACAAACTACAATAATTTAATATTCTCATAATGTTAATCAGTAAGTTTTAACTTTTTTTTTCTTTTCCACCACATACGTATCACACCTTGAATCTACATTGGATACCTGTACTTTTGATACTTTTACGTTGGTGCCAAAAATATAATTATATTTTAAAACATTAGCTGCATAATATCAAGCTCCTAGTGTAGAAAGGTATTTCAATATCTATCGTTTACCGTAGCACAGGAAAAGTTTCAGACACACAGTTCTGAGCTTATAACATATCAGGACCCACAACAGAGCACCAAGGTCACTTCATTTCATTTCATCTTCATATCAATTAATTTCAAGGAAGTACAGCATGATGATACCTCTCCATAAAAACATCCTCTCATAGAAGTTTGTATTTGAATGCGCACTTTGCCAGGACATCTTTAAATTGTACAAGTGCAAATGATTGAAAAAAATACTCTGTAAGTACGAAAATAATTTTGCTGGATAATTAGTTCCAAATGTCTCTCATAGCTAAAGGCAAACATATAAAGTAAATGTACATTTATGACTCAGAGAAGTGATAAAAACACCTCTTTTTCATCAACAAATTCGTGAAGAATTATGAACATAATTTCCATTGCAGAGTAGCCAGGATAATTTCAAAAAAAAAAAAAGAAGAACAGGCCCAAATGGGAAGATTTTTTCAACTTATTGGGTCAGATCATCCCGTGTCACCAGAAACAAGAAGAAAATAAGAATTTCACTTAATGACTTTCCAAAAAAGCTCTGAGCATGAATCTCAATTTGTTATTCAATATAAGGAAATCATGATAAAATTTCACAAACTAATAATATTCCTGTTGGCATTCTGATACTCTTTTCATTGTTGTACTTGGTAAAAACCTAAAATTCTGACGAGTGAAAGTTACAGACTGAAGTATTCATACATGTACATGTATATATACTAAATGACAAGAAAGCTTCGATTTTTTTTTCTGCACACTACAGAAACAAACTGTAAAGAAAATCATTCAGAACATGTAATTTTATTTCACTGAAGCAACAGAGGCACATTAAACTACAAATAAGGCAAATATATATATGTCAATTTTTTACTATCTTAAACCTGAAGATTCAATGTACCATCTTTTCTCATTTGAGAGAAAATAGCAGGAGACAAAAATGGATGCACAGATTCAATAAGACACCATGGGGTCAAATTTATATATCTTTTTATAATTTTTCATTTTAAACTTCCTGCTCATGAAAATTTGACCTTGATCTTTCATGCAAAATCATCTAACTCAAAACAGAGCTGTAAGTGAAATCCTAAGCGGCTCACTTGGATTCAGTTGTATATTGCAACTAACAGTTGGAGGGAGAGTATGTTACACATGTATATCTTTCTAAATTTGGTAAGTCAAACAGTTAAAAGATGGAGCAATATTTTAAACATAAATACAGAAATCTTTCTTTGACCTTTTATGTCAGGGAATAATATTTTCTGAGCTTCTGCTGCCACAATATGCGGACGTGTAATTAATATTGTGAATTATTGTGAATACATTGAGTGGATGAAGGACAAAGGCATTCCAAGTATTACTCAATATCTTGACTTATCAAATGGCAACATGGTCAATGTGATCACAATGAAGTGAGGTTTGAAGAGCATCAAAAAGGCTAAGTCTGTAAAGACAAACAACAAGTAACAATCATATCTTCACAACACTGTGAGGAAGTTTTAGGCACAGAACTTAAATAAGCAAAGTTCTCAACTTCTCTCTCCTGGGATTAACATTGTGTAGTAAATCACATAGCTCAAACCAACAACGATTTATAATAAATATAACAATACAGGCTAGACTGAATGTTAACAATATTTTTATGAATCACTGGAAACTGGTGAATGAAATAATTGTCTGATACCAGCATATATACAGTATATGGAAAACTGAACATGATCACAAAATAACAATTAATTTTACAAATAACTAAATCATCTTTTACGAATCACAGTATATCATAATGGCCAAGGAAGGTCGTTAAAGTCCACTGGACCCCCCAAACCCGCGTCAGCTTCCAATAGACTCATGAGAAATGCCAGAGCCGCTTCATCGTTGACATCATTGCCAGGGTTCTGAATATTGTCCATGGTCTGTTCCTGCATGACACTCTGGATAAGCGAGCCCTCTGTGGAAGAATCATCCGACTGAGAATGCGAGTGGTTGAGGTTGATGCCATTGTCCGAGCACACAACGTGGCTGACATCCAGCCAATGATTTGAACCTGAGCATCATAAAACGAAACAGTAGATTTTTAACTCTTTGACTGATAACTGAATGTTAGATATTTCTGTCAGTGGTCTGCAAGGGAATGGTTCTTCACACTACGATATTTGCACAAATGGTTATTGCCCATATGACAACATATATTAGTGATAGGGTTCATTCAGTTTTCAGTAAATATATCAGGTGGTTAAACTTTATAGATCATGATCCTCAAAAGACCGATTTTAAAAAAAAAAAGCAATTACCCAGACATTATCGATAGAAATGGGTTCACTATGTTGCCCAAATGTTATGATCCCAGCCACTACCTGGGCAGCTGCCACAGAGCCCTGAGATCTTGATAATATTCGATTGTAAATGGTCCCCACAACTGACCAGATAGCTGCCTTCAGATGGTTGTAAGATGTATATTGAAGGTAACCCATAACTGATTATATTTCAGTGCCCCATAACTATCATCACTGATCCCATGGATGAATTAAATAGCTAGAAAATGACTATGCCATGCTTTCAAATGTTCCATAGCTTTGGTCTCCATAGCAGTAAGCTCATAAGATGACTCACCCGATGGTACTTGTGTGTTGTTGATGCTGTTAATGTTGATATTGCTGAGATTGTTACTAAGCTGGGATGTGGAGGCATTGGAGACTGGTGTGGATGCTACTGTCGATGATGGCGGCCGCAGTGCTGTGGTGGTGCCAGTGGAGGTCACTGCTGTCGTGGTCTGGTTCTGGAATTATCATAGCACCAACATGATGGGATTATTTGCTCAATACTCATTGCCTATATCGTCTTTAGCTTCTGGGATTACTACAACATCAATCTTCTGAGATTATTCGTTCAGTACTCATTGTCTATCAAACAGAAGGTAAAAATCAGGTTGCTTAGCTGGACTGTCCAGAATCACAACAAACATACCCTCCCCCCTCCCCCTCCTCCCCCAAAGAAAAAAAAAACACACACACACACACAAATCAGGTTCACTGATGCTGGAAGATAAAAACAGTCTTATTTTACAGCGCATATCCCTCTTTAAACAATTTTAAACAGAAAACTGGACATGCAATTCGAAACAAACAAAAATGTGATCATAAGAGGGCATGAAACTAAAATTAGTCTTACTAAAATTTTTTGCAAGCTTAACTATCCTTCACCAGAGCAATGTTAAAAAAAAAAAAAAATTCAGTTATAACAAAGATAAATTTCAATGGATTCACACTGACGACCAATTCCTCTGGGTGCATTCATGAATCAAAGCCTCACTGGCTTCATGGGGACAATAAACATTCTATAAACAGGTATGTAATACTCCTACAGGGATAAAAATACACAAGGTGCATACCTGAGCATGAGACTGAGATCCTACATTACTGCTGTCTGCTGTGGCAGCTGGGGTTTTACTGAAACACGAAGAAGAAAAAACAATACAAATTATAACCAGATGGACAACATAAAGATTGGAGTAATGTTGTTGGAAATAAGTATTTATGAGAAAAGCTACGCGTGGTTTATCCTGTCACCGATTAAACCCAGAGAAACTGAATCTACTCAAAGTTCAGATCTGGACGCATTTATCCTGATTTCACCGCACTTAGATGCATTACATTAGAATAAATGTGCCCTCAAAGGTGTCAATACTCCATGTCATGTTTAATAGACTACAAATAATAATCTTGTTTTCATACTGATGTTGTTAGTTCAAACTAAAGAATCTGTGCTGTATTTCCATAATGGAGCGTTTTTGTGCTGTCGCAAATGGAATATTCATTTAACTATAATACATGACTTCAATTTGTCATAACACATATATAGTGCTTTAATTTTGTCCTGTAGATCTGTTTGTTTTTCTTAAAATACGTATAACAAATCACTCCTGGGGTTGAAGAGTTCTCCCTTCTTACTTTTTTCATTATAATATGGCCTATCTTTTTGTTCACGATCATAATACAGGTGCCGAAGTCATTTGGGGAGAAGAGAGGGGGGGGGGGGGGGGGCTAACAAAACCACTGGGCCGTTACCCCCCCCCCCCCCCCCCCCTCCCCCCTCCAAAAGTGTCCTCCATGTTGACTTGAAGTCAGCCAAGACCTGCAGAGTTAAGCATATTTGAAGAATATTTGAAGCTTCAAACTACAACCTCGTCAACTAAAATGTTTGACAGAACTTCGGTTTCCCCAGAAACTGTTTGGTCAAGAACACTCATTCAAATTGCTTTGCACTTTTGCTATTAGTAAAAGCACAAAAAAGATATGCTTATATAGAACGGTAATTGATTCACATAGGAGAACACAGTTTGGTATCCACTAATACCGAACGGCAAAATCACGACATCTGCACGGTATTGACGTTCACCTCCAAAATGACCATCTGAGGAGAAAAGTTTATGTCCCAATCCTCTCTCGCTCGGCCTCTCTCCTCCCCATCTCATAAAATGAAAAGAAGATTTAGATACTTTAAATAGATGCAAAATGTTCTGAAGTTCAGATGCGCACAAATTCTGAGAAAATATTTAACTGGGAGCGGGTAGATTGGCCATGTGGCCTAGACTATGACATGATCAAAGCTTTGATCCCAGTGCACAGTTAAGATTACAAAGAAAGAAGCACTGCCTTATTTGTAGATACATGTATAGGTTTATAGTTAGATCTCCCTGATAAATTTAGAATCTAGCGCTGATGATTAATAATCTCTATGATATCTAGATCTATCAGTTTGTTTTGTGTCTTCCCTTATCCTGACCCTACTCTGGAAAGAGGATTTCAAACACCGGTATTATGATCCAGCCTCTTTCTGCAATTTAATAATCGGTGTACCGCATCTAGCCATGTGACAATTTTGGACTAGATCTATCAAGTAAAACATGGCCACTCTGCACTCTATGGAGTAGGCCTAGTCTGGATACATGACCGGAGTACTCATTCCGTCTTTGGTATTTTATTCTCACTATCCAGTACTGGCAAATACTATAAGAGAGATATGGTAAGAAAAAAAAAAAACCAGAGAGGTAAGGGATGGGGAATGAAACAACAATGTTATCTCAATGTCCAGTGAGAGAGCAGGTTTCAAGACGGATAACACTGATCTGTCAATTGACGGATGTGCGACAAACTAGGCAAGAACATGGCGTCAGAACTGCACACATCATGCACCTGGTAACATGGCAATTAACCCGTTCACTGTCAAACCTTAACTCCATGGAATTTGAAAACAGCAGCAAGTTCCTGTTGAGTCCTTCAGTCGGCCTACCTCGGCCGAAAAGGCCACGTTTCTGGACACACTTAAATTCACTGGGCCAAATTTAAATTCAGCTCTGACAATAATTGTAAATGAACCAATGCCCTTTCTGCAACCAATTCACAGTGACATCTAAACTATTTTGCTTTCCCAGAGCTGATCTCCTTGCCAGAAATTAGGAGACATTTCGGCATTAAATCATGGCGGTGTTCATATTTGCTCTTCCAAGGTTAAATTCTGACGTCAAATTTTGCGGCAAAAACCGAGGTATTTATTGCATCAAGATCTTGATGATGTCAAAATTATTAATCCACCGAGTTGGCTTCTTTGACTGTATTGGCTATGAAAATCCATGCGTTACTCTGCATTAAAATCATGGTGATGTCAAAATTGATCTCATCTTATTTTACCTGCTTCGATAACACATTAATAGAATCTTTTCTCAATCGTTTTTTCTGCATTAAAATCATGGCACTGTTAAAATTGTCTTCTCTCTCTTATTCGGTGTTCATATAATATGGGGACACCCCCAATCATATTTTTTTTCCACTTCCACCACCATCTGATCTTATTTCTGTTCATTCTCTCATACGTTTGGTCAATGCATGAGTAACAAGTACGTCAATAGATTTGTTCCGACCAAGCGAAAGGTTGGAAATACCGGGGTCTATTTTTTAGCAGGGGGTACAAACATTCCAAACTATTCACAAGTTTGTCTCACTTTTCGGTTTGACCCTGCTACGGTGTGGCTGTGAGCCTACTGAACCTAGATGCCCTCCAAATAATAATAGTGTAGTGAACAGTGTTAATGACTGAATGTCGCTGGAAAAAATATGACGTACTTCCGGCGTCGCGTTTTTCCCGAAGTTTTGCGTTCAACTAGTGTTGTGGGATTTCGTGGTGGAGCGTAATACACATAAGTGAGCGTTCTATTTTCAGTAGGGGGTACAAACATTCCTCCGGGGATTTCCAGATCTGTGCTTAGTCGAATATGAACTATTGAGCTTAGATGACTCTTGCATATCAACTGACAATAACTTGAGAAAGTCACATCGTGTGGACGGAAAGCCCTAGAGTTGTGCTTTACAAGTAAGCAGCTTGTCATCCACTTATCATTTTCAATCTGACGAGAAGATATTGTCGTTCTGGTCATGTTTCCTCTCCGTCTTGGTTAGCATAATTACACGACAATAAGGCCCGGTAATGATACCCGGTTACATCGGTCATGGTGTCATAATCGATTAATCGGTTATGATAACCGAAGTTCGGTTACGTCGGTCATGATCGACCATAAAAGAAATATCCATAGCTAAAGAATTCGTGCTTGATGTCATCCGCCCACATTCTTCGCTGTCTTCCTCCTGCTCGTTTTTCCTCGATCTTCTCTTCCAGTATATCCTTAGAGATGGTGCTGTGTCGTTCGATGTGACCAAAATATTGTAATTTCCTTTTTTGAATTCTTGTCAGTAGTATAGGTTTGACTTTTGGCACAGTGCAGACATCCCTGTTGGTCATTCTTTCTGTCCAACTAATCCCTCCAATACGTCTGAATGTCCACACTTCAAAGGCCTCTATTTTTTTCTCCAGACTTTTGTTTAGAGTCCAAGGCCCTGACCGATACACATAATATACATAATAATACATAAAAATAACATACTGAGTTTTATTCATCATTTAACCCCAGTAGTGAGAAGGGAACGATCTGCCAGAGTCTTATTATACTTTTTTGTGAATTAAGCTTTAGATAGCTACAAAACGGTGATACATTTGTTTTATACGCGAATTACCATGTTTGTCTCACTGTCTCAATTTTTTTAATAAGAATCAATATCATTATGGAAATGTTGCTCTCTGTTTCTTCTGACGCTTATATGGTTCAGGCCGTTAGAGTGGTGGACTTCGAGGCGCCCAGAGCAGTTTTGTATTGCATGCAATATGTAAACTCCCCCCACCTCCCCCTCTCGATGTTCAATTAATATGAGATGCTCCTCTGAATATACGACTGAAAACAGACCGTCATGCATTTCCCAAATTCCCGCGGTATCGAAAAAAAACTGAAAACGTATAAAACAGACTATTGTTAAGCCTTAGAGCTCGCTCACGGCGTTAAATCTGCTGCTGGTGTCAAAGTTTGATACGTGGTGCGTCTTTCCAAAATTATTAACTGGAAATGTGATGTCCACTTTCTGTGATCAAGTTAAAATCTTAATTAATTGGATTTATAAGGTAAAATTTGGTATCAAACCGCACTAGAATTCGACGCCTGATCGATCTGCGAAATAAAATTCGGGAAAGACGGTATTGAGTTTCACACCCCACATTTTTTTTTATCTGGTCAAAGGTCAAGTGAACGAAACTCAAGCTGAGTGTGGGTGGCAATTTTTTTTTGTTTCTGGTGACAATCAACTAAGGTCAAGGTCGTAACCGATAACCAAAATGGATGTGACGTCACATATGACAAAGAAGAAAATATTTAACCGATAGAATAATCGATCATCGTCGGTCATGGAGTCGATTACTCGGTTAACTGTCGGTCACGAAAATTGTCGGTCATGCACGGATCTAATGCCGATATCGGTCTTAGTGTGCCATCCCATTTATGTTTGTTATTACAGCGTCCTTCTGTTGGTTTGTAAAATCTTTTCAAAAAGAACAAAAATGCAAAATAATAATAAACAAACAAACACAAAAATACTTACTTCATTTGTTCCATGCACTCCTCGGCGATCTGTTTGCCTATCCGCCCAGCCCCGGCTAGTGTTCCTCCCAGCATGCCTGGTATACTCGGAACTGATGGTTTGGTACTGGAACCCGGCTCTGCAAAGGAAAAACACATGTATATGATGACACCCATCACTGCTTGAGAACTGGGTCGATGATTGGGGATGTCCTGGATAGAGACTGAACTGACTACAGTAGGAAGCGCTGCGTGGCTGCCAATCCACCTCTCTCAAACACTATGCATATATGGCAGCTATGCATGATCACAGATTTTTGTACTTTCAAAGAAAGATTCCGGTTTGTGAAAACGTGATGAGTTGTTGGATTCGGCTATGTTTCTTCGAAGCAGAAAAATGCCGCGCATTTTATTCAATCATTCTCTCCCAAGCAACAACGAAGTCAAAAACAGCGGCTGGTAAAGGTCAGGGATGATAACAGACCAGACTACAAGGTTATTCGAGCCATTTTCAAAACTGGAAGCAAAGTTTGTTAAAGTAAGTTTACGCTCTTCTGGCACTCAAGAGCTAATTACGAAATACTCATTAGCCTACTGGAAATCATTTGAATAAACAGTTTTACAGCGCAGATTTTAAATTTGAACATGACCTGATATATATATATATGAAAATGATAGGAACCAATGCCTGAAACTTGTTGCTAATGACTAGGCTATAGCTGATTTGAAAGTGGTTTTACTGTATGAAGCAATGTGTGATCTGAATACAGTTTGATTTCAATACCGATTGCTTAAAGCAAACAAATAAAGCACAAAGATGGTACTCTGGGTAGCTTATACGAGTCTGCTTTGACCAAGGAGTAACCTCAATACAAAGGAGAAAAAAAAAGACATAATGAAATGGCCAGAATTACTCAATAAAACAAACAAATGTTAAAAATATCCGATCCTTTAACAAACAAACAAACAAACAAAACAATGTACATATTTGATTTTAAAATAATCAGCTTTAAATTTCATTTGGCATTGAATTTCTTGCTTCTGTGACTTCTGAAAGAGTGGACTTTTGTTATACATGTGTCGCGTTTCGGAAGACACATCATCACTAATGAAATAAACGGCCGTTTACATGATTCGTCATAAGCCATTTTTTAATTTTTTTACGCATCTCAATTTTTAATTATTTAATATTACGTCATGCATGCAAAAAATATACATGTTCATAGACTGGGGAAAATGAAAAAAATGTGTCAATGTATTTAACTGCACTATTTTCATTCAGAACAAAAAGAGTAAATCAGAAATACAAAAGATTTATAAAAATACACAGTACATTCGCCTTAAAATAGTTTTTCCTTGTTGATTGTGAATAGGAAGCGTTTAATATACTCAAGTAACTTGCATCGTTTCAAAGCTGAGCTGATGCTTAAAATTTATTTTGATCTGAACAGGGCTTGAACTCAATATAAAACAAAAGTGAACCAATGTTCGAGAACTGATCGTACTGATTTGAACATGGTCTGAAGTAAAGATGATATGAGACAATGCATGAGAGCTGGGTGTGATCGTGATATTTCAAAACAGACTGATTTGGTGCTTTTAGAGTATAGGGACCATTGGGTGTTTTCCGCTAGAATTAAAGCAACATAAAAAGGTTTATTTTGGGCCGAGTTCGAGCACAAATATCAACGGCCAATTTGTAACCTCATAAATCCAGGAATCCAATTAATAATAAGAAGAGTATGAAAAGCGCAGTGATAGACTGGCCAAAAATAATAATAAATAATGATAATATCAATAATAATGGTAATACTAATAATAATAACAATAATAATAAATAATAGTAATAATGTAGTATGGAAACTAACAATCCCTAAGGCATACGATCAAAAGTGCTTTTCTTTTTTTTTTTGTATCTCATTTGCTTCCATGTGTTAGTCAATGTCAGTTTTCTGTTTCAAGTCACATTTGAATCATGCCATCTTATCCAGAATACAACATACTGTCACTTTCCTGTATAAAAGGAAAAACTATTGGAAGGGAAACATAAAAATGGAGTAAAACAAAAAAGTATATACGTGCTTCAAGTTAGTGTACATAGCTGTGGCTCCCTAGTTTACATAGCTGGGGTTTCCTTTAATCACACATACAAGTAAGAGGTTTGAGAAAGTTTAAAAATTAACAAATTTTTAAATGCCCTCAAAATGAAAGAAATGTCTGAATGCGTTTCAATGAGAGGAGATAACAGAATGAAGCCTTTCGGGGGGGGGGGGGGGTGGGGGCAGCGAAATCGGTATTACGAACCTCAAAATTAAAACTA
>JBCEWB010687950.1:0-15619 GCA_039654565.1 Peronia peronii | reverse complement strand
CCCCCCCCCCCCCCCCCCCCCCCCCCCCCCCCCCCCCCCCCCCCCCCCCCCCCCCCAATAAACAAGATAAATAAAATAAGACAAGGCATGACAAGACAAGACAAGGAAATTCAATCCATAGTTGATGAGACATAGCATGCATGTAACAAACAGTTATATTCACATTTTAAAAAAAAATGAAATATCATGAACAGCATCAGACAAAGTCAGATTCTAGAAAAAGTGCTGCAAACTTGATAAGCATTTCTCTCATTGCAGAAATGAATTTCTACTAGTGTAACGCTGTATTTAACGAATGTCTACGTCTTTCAGAATATTTCAATTGACTATAAAATGAAAATACATGGTCAACCGGAATGACATTGTGTCTGAGTGTGACCGACGAGCAGACGGTGAGTGGGAAAGACGAGGTGGAATGAGGGTTAGTGACGAAAAGATAAGTGCTATGGCTTTTTTCGTCTATGCAGACGATTGAAGCAGTTTGTATTCTGTATTGTTGCCGGGGAGGCAAATTACTCAGGTTAGCTGTCCTTTTCTGCTCCTGCATTGTTGTTCGTGACTAGATCTTCCTAAGTTTGATGAGTATGCCCTTTCACAATGCCTGCAGCTGACAACAGTGTAACTGCCTTTGTCATTTTTTCTAGCATTTTGTGCATTGCCTTCTTTCCCCATTCTGTGACCCTCATTTTTGTTTTCTCTCGAACTTTAAAAAGCTTATAGCATTGACAAATATATAATATAAAACCAGGCATAATTCTTTGGGGGTAACTTTTTTTTTTATTTTTGCGCCGAACTGTTTGATGCTTCTTTGTCCTTTCTGTTGCACATATCATGCTTTCTGATCACTAATAATCATAATGCTGTTATGGTCGTCTTGGCTATATAGTCAATAATGAAAAATTATAAATCGCGTAATTATTTCGAAAGAGGACAGCAACTTCGTGACATATGATGGTTTCCAAGATCGTTTATTTTTTTTATTTTTTTCTCTGCTAGTTCATAAACGTTTTATCATTTCCGATTCGCCTTTCTGTTAAAATATGAAACTGAGAGAAAGTAATTCATGTTATTTTGTAGATGTGTATCTAGATCTGCTCTCAGTCTAGCTAGTGCTTTTGAGCTAAATTAAGTCGTTATCGATTCGCACAATAGCATTCGTGGAACAGTAAACACGTTGACCGCCAATCTGCACGCATGACATCGTGGACCCTTTTAATATGACTCCATGTCTCCTTCTCCTGAAAACCCCAAATTCTGAAAAGTACACTCAACTTCTGGCATTCAGCAACGTGATCTTACTTTTGAGCATCATAAATATAGCCTATCCTTCACTTCTTATTTTTTTGCTTGAAACTATAACTGAATCGTCCATCGACACTGTTTTCTGTTTTTCCTTGTTCTTCAGCGATGGTAAACAAAATTCGTTCACAATGCATGAATCAAATCGTATAGACACCTGCTACTCCAGCTATGCATGTTTTGTTTTCTGTTTTTGTTTGTTTGTTTGTTTGTTTTTAAAGCAATGTCGAGTTGATCCAGTTATTGTACATTTACACGTTGAATCTTGTTCAAATAACTAGAACTCGACTCAATAAAATGATGATCACTTTTCTTCCACAAATATATTCTTATGTGAACAGTAAGAATAGAAAAGCAAAATAATAAAACACATTTCACGTTAAATTTCAGACAAAACTATAAGCCAGTGGCAAATAACATTGTCAAGTTGTGAATTAAAATCGATGGCCCTTGTGATTCTATTTTCATAAGCTCGAGTTCAACTTCCAACTTCAACTTCCAATCGTTCTCTCTCTCTCTCTCTCTCTCTCTCTCTCTTTTCTATATTGCAAAGACGGTGGGTAGAGAGACGCATGAGAATGGGAGAAGAGGAAAGAGACGTGTCTAACACCTATCATTGTTTATTCCATTATGATGTCACGCGCAAAATACCTTGGCTCATGGACACTGCCTTAAGGCCAAGACAGACTGAAAGCTAAAACTATGCAGCACAATGTCTATCTTTACCAGAATATGACCGAGTTTGCATGAATTATTCACGGGGTGATTTTTTTTTTTTAAAGATCCAACTGTTCGAAGCATACGTCAAAAAAATGATGAAGCGGTCAAATTACTGAGCCGGCACAGGTCTATAGCTGATGAAACAATGAAACAAATAAACAAACATACAAACAAACAAATAATAAGAAAAAAAAAACTCATGTCTGAATTACAAAGGATCCTATTTGATAGTTCACGTTGTTATAGTACCTATTGTTATCTCCACTTCTATCTCAGCACGGTATACTTTCTATGCTTGTATTTAGCTCAACGAAGAAGAAGTGTCAATTTCATTACAAAACATGAGTTAATTTGGTACTGACATCAACAACAGCATCATCAGCAACAACAACAACAACCAACGAGACCAGGACCCGCACAATGTGGTATAATTTTCACAAAAACGAATGGGGCTTTTCCGTGGTCTGCACATGATTATTCACAACTGAACATGAGAGTGTTTCCAATGATGCTCTTATTGTTCTTGAAATTCCTAAACTGATACCAATTTAAAAATATTGTGTAATTAACCCTTTCCGTGCCAGCAGTCTCCTCATGCGCTCGTTCTGGTTTCTCTTGTAGATTAAAAATCTGTAATCGTTGTAAGCTGCCGAGATCATGAGAGCTCGATAATCAAGTTGCATATCAATCTGATTCTCTTGGCGAAAAGGAGGACTTGGGTACTGAAATTTCATTGACCAAATATGCTATTCGTCGAGTCTTCTTTTCTGATTTTTTTTTTCTTTCTTTCTTTTTGCTCTGGTATGGCACCGTGAGGACGAAGAAAGAAGGTGCCGTTGTCGATCTTGGGTGAAATGGTTTTCCTAGAATATCGACATATGATAGTAACATAAAACAGGACTTATACAGATCTAAATCCCCGTACAGGTGGGGCTTTCAGCACTTTATCCCGACAGACTCATCAGAAATACTCATGTAAGTTCTCACTCAGCTTCCTGGGCAGCATATAAGCCGGCTGTCTGTTCGGCGCTAAAATCTCTGTCTTTATGTCTATATTATAATGTCAAAAAATCTCTGTTGACTCTTTTTGGGCTATGTTTTCCTTGAATCTCCCTTTACGTCTGTATCAAAATTCTCTTAAACCAAAACTCGTATCAATGGTTGATTGACTGATATTCTGACCATAATATGTCCCAAGTATTCTTCTGATCTTCTCGTTGCAAGCTGAACTGCGGGTGTATGCCACCCAGCTGTCAGGCTTCTGATATTTTCTTATGATGGGCAAGGTGATGGATAGACAACCAGATTGATAGACTGAGAAAGAGGGACATAAAGAAGAGGGAAGGAGGCAAAGGATGGGTCTCCGAGAGAGGGAGAGAAACAGGAATGTTATGGGAGAATATGTCGTCCAACAAGGTTAGCCATATTAATAGACTAGCTATCACCCATTAATCTATAACTGACCCCCCAGACACTGATAAGAATAAGCTGTCTGTTTAATACCTAATTTGTTAGAATGCGCTTGTCTATAAGTCAAGTAAAGTCAAGCAGTACAATTAGCAGAATTGTAAAACGAACAACTGAACGACCCAGGTATAATTACGTAGCATCTATACAGCGCTCATTCCCGTACACATTCTATTTTAAACAGGACGGACCCAGTGCAGATACTCATTACATTTTCAGCATGTTAGGTATAATACAAAGCAGGGGACTGTTGGACCCTTAAACCCTTGTAATCTAACAATAAAATTCACTGTAAATTGCAGTAGGATACCCATAACAAGTCCTTCAAATCCTTACCAGTCTAACAATTTTAAGATGGGGTTTCTTGCTTACAAGGTCTGTATTTCTTAGGAACTATCTATCGCTCACCAGCAAAGTTTGATAAAAGACAGAACTTACCCATAATTTCCATGGGCTGAAATTCGTTGTTGTCTTCTGGTAATGACACTGCCGCGTCAAACATCTGTCCTGAGCTGGTCACTTCCTGCATCCTGGGGGAGGAGCGAATGGGGTCAGAGAGGAGGAGTAATGAGGGGCAGGGGTGGGAGGAGGGAACAGTTGATGAAGGACGGAAAAAATCAAAATTGTGAGATATATCTAACCATTTATTTACTGAGGATCAAGAGCAAAAGAAAAAGCTGAGACAACAGAGATGAAGAAGAAAAAGTGCTATTTTATCAATATCACATGTGAACGAGTGATCACGAGTAAATCTTGTAAATTAATTACATCCAAAAAAAAAAATGGCTGAGACTTGAAAGTTCGGAAGGAAATAAAAGGATAAGCTTACAACTCTACCCTGTCGCTTTCGAGTTCCCTGTTACATTTTGCATTCTCTGGTCTCTTCTGCATTGATCTCATACCCGCCATCAGAAAGTGTTGGAGTGTCATGAATTAATCATCTGACGACATTAACACTCCAAAGGAAATTACAACACATGTATATGCTTTAAAAGGGTGTAATATGAGTATATAACTACATTGTATGCTGTTTGAATGGATAGTCCAATGCAAAGCCTTATGAGAGAGTCTTTGAAGTTGGCATTCTTTATGGCTAGGGCTGAAATCACCCAGCATTGTCACCTACTACTGAGGGTATGGACAGCCTTCCTGAAGACGAGGAAATATAATAATCATCTGGAACAAAAACTAGCCGGCTAATCGTAAGATGGACTACTCTGAACTACTCAGAGGTCTAGCTAAAAAGCTCTCTCGGTCAGAGATTTAACCCAGGTGAGGCTAGGAGATCGGTCTGCTCAGAAACTCGCTCACTGAACTTACCTAAATATGATTTTTCTAGTAATATACCGTACAACAAGTACTCGTCACATACTGCAGACAGGCCTAAACTGTTCTTTCTTTAGCGTGATCAAAATCGTTACAGAAATACAGCCATTTCAGCAAATTTCTTCAGATACTTTTAGGCTTAACGTTCCTGACACAGTGGTGCAGATATGGCTACGCTATCATTGACAAAGAATGTGTGCATTAATTAATCCCTCAAACAGATTTTTTAACAACTCGTTCTGTAACTGCAAGATGAATTGATATTTATTGATGATAATGAGGACAGGACAGAAAAGCCAATTTTGATATTATTTCCCGGTATGTCCTGGGTTTTAGCGAGGTTAAAAAGGAGTATAATCTTGGTATGGGAAAGCTCATTAGTGTCCATGACACAGGAAATCAAACTGACAAACTGGATCTCCATACTCAGCAAAGGCAGCAAATGATATGGAGGTCAATAATGCCCCCCAGGGATTCGCAAACCTGGGTTAAATTTTGCCAATCTTAGGAGATCAAGTTGCTGAGTCTGGGCAGTGTACATTTCTTGAATCCTCTACAGCCATATCTGATGCATTGTAGGAATGACCGAAACAGAATATGTCAGGGGTTTCACTTTTTCAAGTACTTTTCAAGGCACAGACCTTTAATGCTGAGCAATATCTAGCCAGCGCTAAATGATCTCATCATCGTTACAGGATTTCAACTTTGTCCTGGGACAGTAAGCATTATCTTTGTTTGTTTGTTTGTTTGAAAAGTCGCTCCTGGTCTTAGACGGTTAAATCTGAATTTGTCAATTCAAACACTGGAGTATCGCTGTTTCATAAAGAGAATTACTTATCTGTGTTCAAGAAATGACGGTTTTGACCTAGATCACAATATAAGATGAGGAGTTTGCTACTATTTTATGTATTATTAGGCAAGTCATTCAATCTACGGTCGAATGAGTATGTCTTAAAAAGCTCCCCATTCGGCACTGCTGGAGTCGAAGAAAAACGGCCCGAATTTAAAGAAATTTGATAAACGTCTTTACCAAAACACACATACAAAAATTCTCCATTCTATCTTTTTTTACCTGTTAAGAAACAAATCAAATAACATAATACGGAGACGAATGAAACATATATTTAAACAAATCAGGGTATTATTACATAAGGATATTAATATAGCGCTTAATTTTATACAGTAATAGTTTTAAGGGCTTTACAAATCTTCTACTACTCCGACAGTCCCAGCAAATACAGTCATATCTACGTTCTCAGCTTACAGGGAAGTATATCAGACGGGTGCATGTCACGACAACATGCTCTGTCTATAATCAGGTATCCATTTTAACGTAGGTCGAGACGGAAATGCGTGTAAATTGTCTTTCCCAAAGACAATATGTCAGGACCGGATTAATACTCAAACCCATGAATTTCGGAGTCTGAGTTCGCTGTCCTGAGCACTAGGGATAGGTCTTCTATCTAATAGTTGCATGGGTACTCAGGACGGTTCTGAGAGAGCTATGAAAAGACTGACTCGGGCATGTGAAAATGTATGGTATTAAGGCAATATTACCACTATCCATCAGGCATGTATTCCATGCGACACTGAGGCATGATTAATTGTTTTGACATCCATCTAAAATATTTTCAATTTAAACAAATCCTGTGTTTTTCCAGCACGGATACCGAAGCCCAGTGCCTAGCCAGAATCTTGTGCCTGTTAGCCTTTCATTGGAGAAGGAGCGCCTCTGAATTTCTAAGAAAAACAAGAGTGCATTAAACTCTTAATTCTGTATTATTTTTTCTAGCAAAGTAATGACACACAATAACCTTGACAATACCCACCACTCCCATCTTTCTCATTGACAGGCCAACTATAGGATGGAATTCATATAAATAGCTGCAAATAAGTGGCCAAAGAAACTGATACTTTGTAATATTTCAGTCATGTACGCCATCTCTTTAACTCTTTAATTTCTGGGTGACCTTGTACATCTAACATCTTGTTAAATCCTAACACTATCATGGGGTCGATTTATTACTGACCTCTGTTGGTGGCAGGCAGAGTATAACAGAAATATCACTTACTGAACAACTGTATTTGTAGACACAATGTACTCCACTTCTTTGGTCCAAGGGTTTCGGAAGCCAAAACACCGGGACTTTAAGTGCAGGAATTTCCCATTTTTTAACTTGAATCTATACACATCTGTTTCTATTTTTTCTTTCGAGGACAAAACTGAAAACAGAAATGAAAAATGGGATAACAACAATGAGAATGAGACATATGAAAAAACAATAGTATTAAGGTGTATATATGGTGTTATGATTCTGCTATTTAGTACACAGATCTATTTATCACAATATTTAACAAAACCAGTTGAAAAATCTCGATACTGCGCACAACGGCACACACAGGCATACCGATCTGAACTATCAGAGAAAAAAAAAAAAGCAACAAACAACAACAACTACAATATAGGAACACATTACGGTTTATGCAAGCCTTTCAACCTCCTGAGGTGGTTGTCTCGGATTTCAGCATAGAAACAAGAAAAAAAATGCTGAAATCCTTGCTGTGTATGTAGTGCTACGCTTTCCCACTAAAAGGGCTGTTCACAGAACAACAGAAACCCCTGCATCATCTGTTTTTAGTCTAATTTGCAAGCACGTTCAGGATGGTGTCTCTTTTTCTAATAATGCATAGCCTATGCATCTTGACATATCTCTTTAACTTCTAAATGTCATAAAAGCTATGTTTGGTGGAAAGGAGCGTAATCGTGCCGAAGTGCCTCTAAATAAAAACCTATGCTGATGTGCCGTGAAGTAAAAGTCCAGGCTAATGTGTCGTTAAGTAAAAGTTCAGGCTGAATGTGCCGTTAAGAAAAAGTCCAGACCGATGTGCCGTTATGTAAAAGTCCGGGCTAAATGTGCCGTTAAGTAAAACTCCGGGTAAAAGTCCGGGTTGATGCGCCGTTAAGAAAAAGTCCAGGCTGATGTACCCTTAATTTGACTCCCGGGCCTGGTAGTCTGTGAGTTAAGTAAAAGTCCGGGCTGATGTGCCGCTAAGTAAAACTGCAGATGATGTGCCGTTAAGTAAGACCTCAAGCTGATGTGCCGTTAAGTGAAGTTCAGGCTGATGGGCCATAAAGTAAAAGTCTAGGCTGAAATGCGCCGTTAAGTAAAAGTCTAGGTTGATGTGCCATTAAGTGAAAGTCCGGGATGATGTGCCAGTAAATAGCATGCTGTGTTGAAAGCCCGCTAAACAAAAGCCCAGGCCAAATCAAACTCACCTTTCCGGTGGACCTGTCCTAATGCCGGAATATCGTCTTGGTGATAATACTCGTACACAGAGGTGCCCAGGAGTTCTTGTGGAAGATAACCTAGAACAACAGTTGCCCTGTCGGAGAGAAAGAGGAGCGGAGGGAACAAGAAGAGAAAATTAGATAAAACTCCGTGCTATAGCAAAATGTAAAATGTGAGACAATAGTAAGTTAACATGCAAGTTATCCGCATTGGCTTCAAATTTCTGTTACCTTGAAATACAAGAATAAGGTAATATAAGATAATTCTTGATTGTCCACAAAGGCTTTAAATTTCCATATTGGAAAGAAGTGCAAAAATAAGGAATTACGAGATCATCCTTGATTGTTCACATAGGCTCTGAGTTTTCATACTGAACCGAAATGCTAGAACAAGGTAACATACTATGATAAACCTTCATTATCTCATAGGCTTTACATTTTTATATAACATATGCATTAAAATATGAGAATGCTAAAAGATATATACATATACATATATATATCATAAAGTACACATTTTCTGATAACAAAAGCATACCATTATGGTGATGGCAGAACAGAAAAGGCAAGGAACAAAAATCTGACTGCATTTTTAAAAAATTGAAAAAAAAAAAACGACAACTGTCTATAGAATAAATCGAAACATTAACCAAACAAGCCAAAACCCAAATAATAAAAATAATAATAATATTTTAAATACATTGTAATCACAAGGTCGTGATCATATCACAAGTGTCATAGTCAATATCACTGATTTTGAGAAAAATAAATAAATAAATATGAAAATAAAATAAATATAAATAATTTGCCCAGTCACCCACGTTTGGGGTGTTCTACATTTTTTGTTTTGACAAATAATTCATGTTCTACATGGATAGCTTATTGATGTTGAATTCAAAATCCTTCCAAAGACTAAAGCACTTGTGTAGTGATCACGACAATAGATCAAAGTTAGCCACAGCAACAAAATAATCATTCCCTAGAGATCATGTTCAGTCCAAGTAGTGCAGCACTCACCTTTCGTCCACATATGTAAACTTTCCGTCCACGTTATGTCTGGACATGTACTCCATGGAGCGGACTTTAATATGGCTGCTCTCTTCCGCCAGGTAAGGGTTAAAGGTGGGCTGTTCCCGTCCCACCGCTACAAGGCAGCTTAGTATGGAACAATCATTGTCAGCCTCACTGTCTTCATCCAGGCCGATTTTGGCTTTGCTCCACGATTTCAAATAACCCGTGCAGTGGATGACCTTGTAATTTTTGCGTTCTGTCGAGGGAAAGACAAATTATGAAGTACCAGCCATAACAATATGAAGCGACAGGACAGGCTGGCATAACTTAAAAACCATCACTCCTCAAAAGCTAAATGAAGTGGAGTTCCTTTTCCGTTCCTAGCATTTTGCCTTAGAAACAGTTTCCTACACTTCAGCATTCCGAGATAACCTCCACCAGGAGGTTGAAAGACGTGCACAGAACGTAACGTAACTTCAGCATTCGCTCGATTTTACATTCCTTTTCTCCTTTCTAGTATGTTTCTCTAACTTATAAATTGATGCAGAGTGCAGCGTAAAACAGCTAGACATTCCTATATAATTTTTTTTCAGCAGGTTTATTTGTTGCGGTTGCTTGTTTTTTGTTTTGTTTTGTTTGTTTATTTGTTTGCTAACAGAAAACAGCTATATAATAAAAGTAGTTCTGCTTTCCAACAACATTGAGAATATCCCTAAACTCTTTGCTTTTTTTTCTGCTCGAAAATGATGCCCCTGTTTTCCACGATGTCTAATCATATATGTCAGAATGGCAGATCGTTGTGACCAGTCCTATGACTTTCCTTTGCCAAACACAAGACGAGTTGAACAAGGAGCTTAAAGAACGAAAAGAAAAGCAGTTTACTTCTTGTCATTCGAAAGATTGATCACAAAAATAATTTCATAAAATTATACCTATAAGAAGAAAGCATTTTCCATATACGTGAATTTCTGGGAATAGTTCACGACATAAGTTTTAAGCAAAGAGCAATAAGCGTCTTTTTTCACACTACTTGTCCAGCACCTCTTATCTCTGTCAAAGAGAAATAACAGGACTGGTTAGAACAATTCCCACTGCAAACGTTGAATATAAAATTAAAAACAAACTAACGAACAAACAACCGCTCAATCAACCCATTAAAAAAAAAAAGAAAGAACTTCCAAAGGTGGAAACGGCCATTTACCTGACTTTCTCTTCCGATGATATGTCGTCTCCATCAGTTCTTTCTTCACCTTCATGGAAGCTGCCAGATCGGCCGAGACTTTTCCTGCTGACTTCATGTGACAGAAGAAAGATCTTCTGGCCCCTGAACACAAATGTGTTGGCTTTTGTGGGTACTCCGTTTTGACAGGCAGCATGGCTGAAAGAAGACAAGATTTCACATCAGTGTGACAGACAGCTGTCTATTATAGGAGATATAAGAATCTAGCATAACAATTATTATTTGCTATTATTGTTGTTGTTGTTGTTATTTTTGCTGTGTAATTTTTGTTCGCGAGAGACAGAAGCCAACTTGAAACATCAGCAATCTAGCATAAGAAACTAAGTTTTGATGTTATTGCTCTGGATATAATTGTCGTTGTTGTTGTTGCTGCTACTGAAAGCAAGCAACACTTCATATCAACGTGAGAGACAGAACCCCGCAGGAGACTAGCAATCCGCTATAAGAAATCAATTTTGTTGTTGCTGCCGCTGTTGTTGTTGTTGTTGTTGTTGTTGTTGTTGTTGTTGTTGTTGTTGCTGCTGCTGCTGCTGCTGCTGCTGCTGCTGCTGCTGCTGCTGCTGCTGCTGCTGCTGCTTGCTGCTGCTGCTGCTGCTGCTGCTGCTGCTGCTGTTGATGAGGTGATCTAAATGCCAGAAGAAACACATTCTGAGACAAAAAACAAAACAAAACAAAAACAAAACAGATAATATTATGCTATCGGTATGGATAAAAGCAAACACAACTTTCACGTCTTAGATTTGGGAGAAGGACGAGGGATGAGTATGACATTGGTTCATGTATAAGTATATAATGGGCTTTCCAAAAGAAGAAAAAAACGGTTATGTTCAACAGATTTATCTGGACAAAAAAAAAAAAAAAATGACCATGAAAATGAAACATCTGCCCTCTGAATTCACGTGAAATAATTAGGTCATGGGATTCGGAAGACTTAGGAACTAGCTAGCCAAAGCAGAGCATTTGGAAATGTCCTTTTCCACCTTAAATATTTAACCTTTATTTCGCTACGGCTTATTTCTTCTTTCTTTCTTTTTCTTTTTTCTGTCTTTCTTCTTTCTTTCATTCATTTTTTTTCTTTCACTCGTGCGTTTTTTTTTTCTTCTTTCATTCTTTCTTTCCTTTTTTCTTTTTGCATGTTTTGCGCATGGTGAGATCATGGTCTAGGTATGTGACTTTTGGTTCAATCCTTGTGTGACATGCGAGCGCAGGGGCAAACAGGGGATGGGGGTGACGAGATGACAAAAGACAACACCAGGTACAAAACTTTTTCTAGCTAAGGATCATGTGCATGCCAGCACATAAATATATATATATAATATATAATATTACATCACTGATGCAAAACATTAGGCTCCAAAATTAAAGAAACATCATACTGGAAGCTGGCAAAATTATTGGTAGCATAAAATCAGTGTTTGTAGGTTCACACAAAAGCATGTGAAGAGTAGAAATACAAGTTTCAGTGCGATCAGAGTCAAGTTTTGAGAAAACTGAGTTTTTGATTACTGCTAAAACCAGACTTACGGCGTATTTTTATTTGTTTTAGTTGTATTTTCAAGGGCATTGAAGAGGTCACAAGGCTAGTCTTGTAAATGTGGAAGGTTCCACTACGTCGTTCCACTCCTGTGTGGTCATATAACTGTTTTAAAAGTATAATAAATAGTCGAGACTAAAGTCACAAGAAGATCAGCTCGCGGTTTCATCTTAAGATTATGTGAAATGCTGCTTTGATTCACAACTTTGAGGGCGGAAGTGTACAAACAAAACTACTCATTGCACATCTTCCATTTTTGTAAGCAATGTCGTGTTTTGCTGAAATCATACGTACAATAGCCACACCTGTCACTATTATCACAGTTGTGCCAGAAAACTTATAGAAAACTATTCATTGTCAAATATGTGATATAACCCATGTTTCGTCCATGGTTACCAATCCATCTAAAAATCATTTTGATCACGATACATCTTGAGGAGCATTACTGCATCATTTTCTTCATCCCTTCGTTTCAGGTGTGAAAAGACGTGGTTTATATCTATCTCGCTCAAACTTTCGTCACGTTTAATTCCTGATGAAGAATGTTTTCCACAGATCCAATAGAAAGACCTATTATCCTCACAGGGTTTCGAACATTCACATTCCTATCTTTCAGTACTATTTTCCTCATTTTTGACATGGTTTCTTTTGTCGTGGCTGACACTGGCCGCCCAGATGTTGGGTCATTCTCAATGTTCTATTCGATACTCTTATTAAATTTTCATACCCAGAAGGTTAGTAGCTGGAAGATAGACGTTATTCTCTATAAATGTCAGATGATTTATACAAAATGTGTAGAGTATTCCCATCAAGATGAAGGACTTTTATCACAGACTGCATTTCTCTATCTTTAACTGAATCAGATTATGCTGTCTGCCTAGAAGGGTTGTTTTTCAAGTGTTAGGTCAGTCTGTACAAGGATGGTGCACTTTATATCGATAGATCTAACAGAGAAACTCTATAATGGACGCTCCCGATTTTGTGCACGTCATCCTAAATATGGAAAGAAAATCAGAGGTATGAATTTTGAAGGCTGTAACGTTATTCCGTATACTCAGAGAAAAATGTTGAATCCCTCGTACTTGCCTATTCTACTTCTAAATTTTCCATCCATGGAACTGTTTGTTTGGAGGGGGGGGGGGGGGAAGGGATTCTAGCACAAAGTGTAATGAGCGAATTTTTGTCAGTCGGCCCATTGACGCTCTCAGGGCTCATACAGTTCTACAAACAGTGACGCATTTACTGCTGGAGCCACGAGACTTGAGGCGGACGCGGCGATTCCGAGGAGCCCCAGACTGGCCAAGATAAGGGCGGAATAGTCTATGACGAGCGAGCCGGGACGTAGTATGAAGTTGGAGTCCCCAAAAATGCAAAAGCTGAAAGAAGGATAGCGTAAAACCAAACCATAAACTCAAAAACACTAGCTTCCCAACAGGGCAAAAGTATTCACCCGAAGAAGATGAAAGGACAGCATGCCAAAACCAGACTATATGAACTACAACTGATCTTTCTTTCTTTTTTTTTTTTTTTTCAATACAGCTCAGAAACGAACGCTGGGACAAATCAGGTCACTTCCTAGCGCTGATTGAGCAGAGCGGATCGCACTCGTTTTCGCAAACCGGACGTGCAGGCATGGGGAGAGGAGAGGGTCCAATCCAACGAGGAATATGGGACAACATAAACATAACTGCGTCTGGGGCATTTTTGGAAATGAGAGTCCGGAAAGCTTAAACACCACTGGCTTCGTGATAGACACGCCGCCGCTAGCAATGTATGGCTGGTTAAAGCATATCGCCATGACATGGGAATGTGACTGGATGATTCACTAATAAATTGTGTGACCTTGCCGGTTGGTAAGTGGATGATAAATAACAACTTCCTTGACAAGCAGATACACACTACAGATTTGTTAATTTACCTGTATTCTCATGTTTACATTCGTTGTCCAAGCTAACTACAACATGATTTAAGAAAGACAGCGATAGCTGTCTAGTTAGTCTAGAGTAAACTCTGAAACTGTCAGGGGGTCGATCTATTAGACTACTGACTAACTGTAATTTTGCATATGACTTCCATTCAGTCATGCAAAGAGCGGATATGAAATGTCCATCATGCTCATCTCTTGTAATGGTAAAAAAAAAAAAAGCCACTTCCACAAAAAATGATAAAAATATTATCACAGGCACTCTTACACTCCAGTGCATTCTATGACGTTATCTTGTAGAATTAAAAAGACAGTACACCCAATTGCAATCAGAATCAGAGTTCTTATATTGGAATGATATCTTTTGCTGCGGCGGATTATGTTGGACGATTCTAACTAGTCATCATCTCCTCATTTATTTGGGATTGAAAGACTAGATCCAAACTGTCAATGCACTGTATCTAAATTGGGTCTGGGTGATGTTTCACGGTGTAACAGCCTGACGGCAGCAACATTGTCCTGGACATATTAATGACGAATTAGAAAGGCGTGGTAAGATGCATAATACAAATTGCCAAAGAATTAAAAAGAAGAAAAAAAAAGGCGATTAAGAGCTATCGAAACATACATGTCCTGAGTAAGTGATAGTTTGCTATGTAGCTTAGCGCCTCTTTAAATTTCTATATCATGCTGACGTGGATGGTCCAAATCTCATACAGGGATCTATTTTCCCTAAAAAGAAGATAAATTGAATTTCCTTCACAGCAAATAACTACGAGTTTCTAAAATAAAACTCCACTGTTGTTTACACTGCCAGTGCCACCCAACATTTTTTTGTGTGTGTGTGTTCATATATGGAGAACATAGACCTAAGTTTGTCGTTCCGTCGCCACAGCTAAATTGCTGAAACTACAGAAAATGACGTTTTACTCAAACAGAAATCAAACCAGGTGAAACAGAGCACGCAAATGTGCCATCGCTGCAGCATTCACCCAAGGGACTCATTCAACAATGGAAACTAGTCTCATCGTCTCATCCGACCGCCTAACAAGCAAGGGCATGTATGTAGGACAAACGTATTAACAATTCTCCGTTTTTATATTCAGGAATGCCGCTTCCCATTAGAAACAAAATAAATACATTTTTTCCTCCTTTCTTCCTTATCTTCCATTCTTTTTCTCTCTCTCGTTGGTTTTTTCTTCCCCCCCCCCCCCCCCCCCCCCCGGCCACGTTCTTTATCATTCCACTTCTTTTTGTTCTTTTTTTTTTATATACTTCTTTTTTTCCTCTCTTTTCTTCTCTGTCTTCGTCCTCTTTCTTCTTTACATCTTTCATTTTGCCTCTTATTTCCTTTTTCTCATTCTTTCTTTCCTTCTTTCTTTCTTTCTCCGAAGTAGTTAAAAACATCAAATTACAACGCTTGATAAGTTTTGAGCACTGATCCTGGCAGGGTTTGCATAGATACTACATGCAAAGTTCGACTCATTTGCATTCATTGCTCTTTCTCTTTATTCTCGTTTCTGTCTTCAAAGTGTCCAACCATGCCCCACATCTCCCCTCCCCTCTCCGCAACTTTTTTATTTCGTTCTTTTCATTAATATCTGTGTGAGCGTGGTGTATGTGGGTGTGTTTGTGTGTGTATATGTGTGCGTGTGGTTTTTAGAGGAATATCTATGCTTATTTTGTCACGCTGAACAACGAAGGAGAAAACTCGGCCCAGCTGTTTTTTATATCTGTCTGTCTGTCTGTCTGTCTGTCTGTCTGCCTATCTATCTATCTATCTATCTATCTATCTATCTATCTATCTAT